>JALIZH010024193.1:0-15559 GCA_030522465.1 Rhipicephalus appendiculatus
TTTCGCCGCGCATCCGGGATCTGAGGCATTGAAACATTTTTTGCACCTCCATGATCACAGCCTCCGTGATCGGCATTTCGGTGACGTCATTAATGGCGCCATGCTACACTGAGGTCATATGACTATCAGTATGCCGACTGCACACACTCATTCACTTGAGTATCAATTGGCTTTTTCACCGACTTTCAATAGTTTTTAAATGCGAAGCATTTTTTAGCGAACTTCGGCGACCTTGAGCGTATCTATCTATCTATCTATCTATCTATCTATCTATCTATCTATACAGCCGCCTACGACTTTGTGCTCTCCTGGCCGTATCGTTAATGGGATTTATACCAAAATTGGTATGGTATAACATGACTGTATGACGAATATGAATAACTGGTCATATCAGGAAAATCATGAATAAGTTGTCATGAATAGTATGATTTACACGTCATGGCCATAGTGCTTGTAAGGCTATTTTTTAAAGACGATAGTCTTTCTTGGGATACCTAAACGAAGAAATTTTGGTCTGTCTGTCTGTCTGTCTGTTTCTCTGTTTGTCGGCACGTCGCACGATTCAGCTAGCTGGCCAAAGTTTAACCCCTTGCCTTACGACCTCCAACCTTGACCGAAAAGCATGTGTTCATACAGGTGAGCGTGGGCAATTAAAAATCAAATATTACGCATACCTGAGGCACAACATCAATACCTTAGTACTATTCACAGTGTTCCTTTGAAACATAATCTATGGATACGTAATTATAAAGATCCTAGTGTTTATTACGCGGCGCTGAAAATGCGCCGCTGTGTACAAAACAAGTCTCCGCCCAGTGATTTAACTTCCACGCTGTGGTGCTGCCACCTGGCAGCAGCATAGTTCAACACAAGCCAATGTTCCCCGGTAGCGCTGTAGATGGCGTCCTCTTCTGTTTTATCAATGCCAGCCAGATGCGGCTGATTCATCGTAGAAGAGCGCTGTCTCAGGCAAGGCAAAACATATATGACCGCTTGATGAAATACGACCCACTCTACAAGACATGATCAGAGAACGCAGAGAAAAAGACCGACGACCAAATTTCAGCGGAGAAACGCCGGCGTCCGTCTAAGCGTGCCCGGAAAACGTCCGAAAAACGAGCCCAGCGGCTAGCCCAGCTATTAAATTGTGGTACTCATGCCGCTCATGCAGTGCAGTCGGCACAAGACTATCGTCTTTCGACGACATTTGCAGCGAAGCACGCAGATACGCGGCCAATTTTCTTAACTTGATATATCCAAATATTGGTACGATGAGACATTTCTGCATGACCAACATAAAAGACAGGTGCTAATATGAAAATCATGACCTGCATGCCGTGTACAACATGATTTACAAGCCACGCTCATGGCGTGCTGACGGCCGTTTCGCTAGCCTGATTTTTGCGTGACGTGACTGTATTACGGACATAAATGATAAATGGTAATATGGAAATCATGATATATGATGTGAGCATGACTTGCATGCCACGCTCATGGCGCGCTCACGGCCGTTTCGCTAGCTTGATATAAACCAAAATTGGTATTGCGGGACGTGGCTGTATAGCGAACATAAGTGGCAGGTGGTAACATGAAAATCTTGGCATGCATGTCATCTACTTGCCAGGCTCATGGTGTGCCTGCGTCCAGTTCGCTAGTTTGATATACACCAAAATTTGTATTGTGTGGCGTGACTGTATGACGAACATAAATGACAGGTCCTAACGTATAAATCATGACATGCATACTATGTACAGCATGATTTGCTCCTTGCTGGCTGCTTCGCATTACATTGATGCCCACAGTGCGTGGGATCTGCCGTTTTTTTAGATGTGAAGCATCTTATGGCGAAGCTTAATCCGGTGGTGGTGGTGGTGTGCCGCGTGCCCACCCTTACTGCGCATGCGCAAACCCTCTAAAAAATAAAAATAAAAAACCTCCCCCTTCCGCCCTCTAGGCATCCCTCCCCGCGGCAACCACACCCTCACTGCGCATGCGCCTCCCTCCTCTCTCCCCTCTTACACTCCCCCCTCTCTCCTCTAGGCATCCCTGCCCGCGGCGTCTACACTCCCACTGCGCATGCGCGTTCCCCCTCTCTCTGCTCTCCTACGCTCCCCCCCTCTCTCCTCTACGCATCCCTGCCCACGGCGTTCACACTCCCACTGCGCAAACGTGTCACCCCCTCTCTCTCCTCTCCTACGCTCCCCCCTCTCTCGCCTCGCGACGCCGACGCAGGCAGCGTCTGCTAGCGAGTTTCTTGGTTGAAAAAACCGACTGCTCTCGCTGCACAACCGTTCACTGGCCACCCCGTATATATGGCAATGGATCTTGACCTCCAAGGTGGTGCCGGTGGGAGATTTCTCCTGTGCGTTGTTGAACAATAAAAATTCGCAGCGTGCGCGTTAACTAAAAGCGGAGTGCGGCTCTCTGTGTCCAGTCGAGTCTTCTGTCTCTCATTGCCCATTAGCAGCGATTGGCATGTTCCAGTAGGAAACACTGCTCCATCACTGCCTGCTTTGCGCCTCCCCAGTTTTCTCTCCTGCGCAACGCTGCGATGAGCGCCATCGTCAACGCCGCCGCCAGTGTAAGCGTTAGCGCCCGCTGCTTCACATCTACACATGGTTCCCTTTAGCGTTAGATGGTGTAATTTTTTTCTTTTTTTGCATTACTCGGGCCAGAGTCCTTTGATACTTCCTATGGTCACGAAACTGCGGCCAAAGATTCGCATGAAGCCAGCGGCCACCACCAGAGGAGCAGATGTGCTTGAGAGGGCATGCGAACGCTGCTATCGCCGTGGTTGTGTGTGGGACAGCCTCGGCGTTTCGGTATTCTAAACCTTTGCGACGGTCGCTTTACTTTTCACGTAGGAGTTTTTAATGCACAACATGCGTAAGTAAGTGCCTGAGTGCGTCGTGAGTCTTTAAATGAGCACTCGGGCGAAAAGAGTAGCCGCTCAAAACGGGCAGCTCGCGGGAGTTTCAGCTAAAAAAGACACAAAAATTCTGGATTTGAAGCGCCATAATCATCATATCATTATGAGGCACGGCGCACTGGAGACTCCCGAAGTATTTTTAATCATCGAAGGCGTTTAACTAAAGTAACGTGCACGGCAATATTTTTTTCACCACGAGCGAAGAGTTAGTCCCGACGTGAAACATTTGGTAGAGAAACCTTTCGTAGACGAATGCTATAGCGCGAACTGAGCATTCGTGATCACATACCAACTAGCCCAAGCCACTACCCATTAATAGACTTTTTAATGTTGGCCTAAAATTAGACGCTTCGCACTCGCAACAATACCTCCCCAGTGGTGCCACTTGTAAAAAGAGGCAGGCATCTGGGCCGTTGCACCTCCATTCACCCTTAAGAAATCGCCATTCATTGATTGCACAGAGAGCCGATTGTTCGCCCAGCACGGCTGTTCAATTTTGTGTTAATGTGTGAAACATATTTTAAAAGGCGCTCAATAAATCAATACAGCAAGGTCTGCTTCTGAAGATACATTTCGTGGAATGACCAAAGAAAAAATTAAACTGAGGTGTTCCGCCAGGTACAAATTTTTCGCCGACGCGATGCCTTTTTTGAACAAGATTTAGACCCTTGAAATTAGAATCGCAGGCGGCGACGATGACTGTGGCATCAACGTGCTTCGTGCACATACGCATGCATATCGCTTCGAAATTGGAGTCACAGTGGTAGGGCCTACATTCATATCCCGCGCTGCTGCTTGTTACTCGGTAATCTGAACGCGTCTTTTGGTTGTTTTCTTGTAAACGGAAACACACGCCGGCACTCAAGGCATATTCGGTATTGCTGTCCTACAGGCATACTTCAGCTTTCTCAAAAAATAACCCAGCAGCTGAACAGAAAGCACCGCTACCATCAGCTCTTGTCGCGTCGCGTAAGCGCTTCGGCATGTGAACGATGCCCTCTTTGCACAGTTTCGCCGCGTTGCGGCAGCTTTGGGCAGCGTATGAAGCTGCCCAATAGCGTGACGGCGAAGTTTCGTGAGCATTAGGAGTATTAAAGGACTCTACTCGTGCTGAACGACGACGCAGGTCTCGCGATATATCGTCTGGTCTCGCGAAATTTGAGCAGGTATCGCGCGTTATCCTGAGGTCTCACCAAATCTCGAAAACTTGCTGACTGTTAAGACATATAAGGTTTTCACCTTAACATAGCGCACAGATTTACGCCGACTTCCAAAAAAAAAAAAAAAAAAAGCGCCTACCGACATATGCGCTTGCCGTTTACATCCCGTTGAAAATTCACTGGCATAAATTGGAGTGAATTTTCTTGGTCCATTTCGAAGTTCCGTTTCAAAGAACCGATCGGTCACTGCCGCCGTCAAGCACCTGTCTCGCTCGGGAACACTAAAACTATGTAGCAGGGCACATCAGCCGAAGCAGCTAAATTTTTCGTAGAAAAGCGTCGTCCTTAGGTGGTTAGGGTTTCAATCACAGACAGCGGAACTCTCTTCACGGTACAGCTTCTTGCCTCGTTTTTTCAGGCTTTGTATACCTAAAGGCCCACCTGTAAACAGCCTCATATACCCAGACAAATCTACTGACGGAGTTACAGACATTCTATAAATGTGCGTCGACTAGAAGATAAAAAACTGTAACAACATTTTGCCTTAGGTACACATTTACAATAATACCGCTCCGCAGAGTCACCGTTCAGCTTAGTCTACGGCTGCGAAGTCACGACAACGTCGGATGCGATTGTGTTGCAGTAGAGTGGCGACATTCGTGAAGATGCTGAAGACTTTCCGCGGCGCGACGAGGAAGCCAGACAGCTTTCCCGTACAGGCAGATGATATCAGCAAGACGAAGATACAGTACTGTACGACCTTCGAAAAGCTCCGTCATCTACAGTCATGGCAACAATGTATATCAGAATGTCGTCGGTGACTTTCGAGAGAAAAAAAACGACTAAGACGATACCTTGGGTCAAATAAAGTGACCTTATGCTTAAATGAAACCCGCCATGGTGGTCTAGTGGTTATGGTGCTCGACTGCTGACCGGCAGGTCGCGGGATCGCATCCCGGCCGCGGCGGCCGCATTTTCGATGGAGGCGGAAATGCTTAAGGCCCGTGTGCCTTTTGGTTTAGGTGCACGTTAAAGAACCCCACGTGGTCGAAATTTCCGGAGCCCTCCACTACAACGTCTCTCATACTCAATTCGTGGTTTTGGGACGTTAAACCCCGACAGCTATTACTATTAAGCTTAAATGAGGTGATCTACGTGGTAGTTCCCGCACGTCAAAGTTGCTTTGCGTGCGTGCGTGCGTGCGTGCGTGCGTGCGTGCGTGCGTGCGTGCGTGCGTGCGTGCGGTGCGCAGTGCGTGCGGGATGAAACCGCGCCTCTCCACCTAACCTAGCTTTTTTGTTTTCTGCGTGTGGTGGTTTGTGCGTTTTGATAAGTAGAGCTCACCCATACGATGCTTCTTTGGGGGGAGCGGTATATGCGGCATGCATACAGTGATAAAGAAGAGGAAAATGGAAATATGCTACAGCTTTTGAAAGAAGGCACAAATACGAAGAAGAGATGGTGGCTATCGCGAGGTATTAATAATAACTTCGCCGGTTTTCCGTGCCAGTAAACCACGATATGAGGCACGACGTAGTGCTGCACTCTGAAGCAACACTTCTGTTGCGACAAGCAACAACGACGGCCACGCGTGAAGCAATGAAATGCAATGACGGAAGGCAAGAATGAAATGTGGCAACGTGAAATGACAAGTGACCCCACTAAGATGTCAAATCTTCCCTCTCGGAAACGGCTGACTGCTGACAGGGCCATGATCGCGAGAGCATCACTTATTGGGAAATGGCGCATACCAATAATACGCATAGTACCGATACAGCTTCGGGGTTAGTTTGTTTACACCCGCATTTCATTATATTCACCGGTGCTGGGTTTCTCGCGAATTCCGCCAAAGCCGCCAATACCAAACTCACCGAATCTATCGCTTAAAAGACCAACTTGCTCTTTTTCCTTTTTATATGTGCTTAACGCCCTCCGTCTTGGCGTCGTGACAGTATACATTAACGCGGGACCTTTAACGACGCTGTAGCAGGCATATCGTCAGCCACATGGCCTCCATAAACTCCAAGCGGGATAAAAAAAACATACAATGAAAACAGTACATTAAATTACTGCATTGTTGCTAGCCAAACACATACCGACGAATCCTATCTTACATGCAGGCATTGCAAGCTCAAATAAAGTCTAAAAATGTTTTCTTTCTTAAATCGTGCTCAGCAGGTTTGTGGTACCGAAGACGTGCTAATGGGGAATAGACAGGGTGTATACGGGACGCGAAAACATGACACAGGCTCTGATTCACAACAGCCATTTATTGCGCAATGCTAAAAGGTGAGAAATAGAAGGGCGAGGCAAAGCCAAAAATGTGATAAATTTGAAATGAGTACAATATGCGAAATTAGGGATCCCCATATAGAGCCTCGCTCGAGAATTGCGAGCTCCTCAACGATCTAGGAGGCGAGCCTTTCCGCATGCCTCAATTTTCGGATGCCTTCACGTCACATGCAATGCAAAGCTGTATTGCTGCTATAGTTCAGTTTTTTCATGCTGGCGTTCTCTCGGAGGTGACCGTTGAGGCAAAAATCAGTGTCCTTCAGATAAAAATATCTGCATTTTGGAGGGATATATTATAGAGCCACCATGTAATGCGGCTCTAGCTAAATCATAGCGGTCTATAGCGAAGAGCGTTGGACATTTCTCTCGCATGTTCTGTTCACGGAAAGTTATT
The DNA here is from genome assembly GCA_030522465.1 of Rhipicephalus appendiculatus. Lineage (NCBI taxonomy): Eukaryota > Metazoa > Arthropoda > Arachnida > Ixodida > Ixodidae > Rhipicephalus > Rhipicephalus appendiculatus. The sequence continues at coordinate 6,776 of JALIZH010024193.1, forward strand.
CCCTGCTTCAGTTTTATAGTTACGCGCTGTTAATTTTAACAAGGTTATTTTCGTTGTACCTTCTGCGAAAGACGTTCATGCAGCTAGGAACTTAGTAAAGTGTCAGTGTTTCTGCTCGGCCCATTGCCTTTCCGGCACTCGATGCGCACCGTGGATGGTAGCTAATTAACATCTGTCAACCTCACATTAACGGGGCCTTTTTTCCCAGTTCAGTTAAATTATTAATGTCCTCTGTCCGTACTACGGACAATGACAGTTCCACACAGGCGTTGTATCTTCAAAGTTTTCTTCAATCTCCTTTATGATGGCTTTTGCAGAACATCACTGATTACTGCTTCAAAACAGTTGGATAGGCTGCCAAAAAAGACAAGATGTTTTTTGACGAAGAGTGGCGCGCATCTCCGGCATGAATGGGTAAATGTAGAGCAAGAACAGCAAGTCCAGAAAACAATGTAGTTGCCTTCAGCCGTTACCTCGTGAGGGTCAATCATTCCACCTTTGCTATAAAATTATGTATTTTACCTCCACCACTGAAACAGTCATCGCTGTCGGCATAGGGAAGGTAGTTGCCGACGTAACGAAAACCTTGATGGTGGTACCGTTTGGAGGGCTGCTTCAGTGGGATGGTCGTAAAGGGACAGCTAGATGCCTCTTGATACGGCCGCATGGCATGTGCAGTTGCACACTCTGCCGTCTTTGAGGAAGACCTTTCGTCTGTTCTAGACTACGGATAAGCGACTAATTGAGCAACCTGCCTTCGGTCATGCCGAACTCATGGTAAAAGCAGAGTGGCTCTTTTCTCTTTTCAATGCCCTCCTGCATGACTTGCAAGAAATTTGAAAGGCGCTATGAGCGTCAAAGATCCATAGCTTCGATGGAGAAGACCAATACCAAGGTTGACCAAGGTTGGACAAGGAGCCTTTAAAATAGGGACTCACGTGGGCCATTGTTTGTCTTTAGTATGCCGACGCTTTTCAGCAAGACAACAGCCAGCGGATTTTGACAAGCAGAACTTTGTGGCGCAATCTATCTGAACGAACAGTTGTCTTTTAAGTTTTCTTCCAAGAGAACGTGTCCAACGCATGACCACCCAGCACCCCGCCCCGTGCGTTCCCTTAACCCTCTTCTTTTTTTCGCACAGTTTGCGTTAGTATGTATTCCGGTTTTAACGCAATAGCATTAAATTTCTGTGAAGGGCGTTTCGTAGAAACAGTATCGCATAAAGACTATTTTCATGTTCTTAAGTGGCATGTTTAGTTACCTGCCTTTGAATTTCGGTGTCGGCGTCAGTGTCGGTGACTTGGAGCGAAATATCACTAGTCCGCGAGCGAAAATTGGCGATAGATGGAAATAAGAAAATAGTCAAGATTATTTGGACCAAGTGAAAATCGAACTCGCCTTCTGCATGACAACCAAGTGTTCTACCTCGGAGCCACGCCAGTTCCTGAACCTGCTTCGCAAAACTAGCAGTTGTTCCGTGTACTAATACAACCTATTAGCGAAGCTCCTTAGAAATGAGATGCAAACGATTATGCGCCTGGTCTCGCTGCTGGCTTTCATGAAGGCGGTAGGGTGGGGAGAACGTCTGCTGCGCTCGGTGGCGGGAACGACTGAGCGAGTGACTGTGCGGCGCGCGCAGCGCAGCGCGAGCCAGCACATGCAACGGACCAACCACTGGGAGGACGACAGGGCGAAGCTATGGTTTCGCGCGTTCGCCGGTTTGAGGGGAGAGGGTAGAGACAAAGAAAGAGGGAGAGGGACACAGGTGGGAGAGCGGTGCGAGCGGTGATGCGGCAGAGCTTCGACGGCGGTATAAGAAAACCGCTATAAGAATGTCGTGTTGTGGGAGGAGTATCCTCAACGTTGTGGCGTACTTTTCTTCTTCTGGAGCACAACTTGGGACGTGAACTGGTAGTGGGGTTCTGCTTGAGAAGGAAGAAGAAGCAGTTCAGAGAATGGCGTGCACGTATCAATAAACCACTCTGCGTTTCCAAAACCGTGCTTCAGAGTGCTACAGTTACTGGTGACCTGGACTACGAGCACGACCTTTCATGGAGCAGCGCGAGAATGCAGACGACCTCAACCCTGGTACTCCTACCACGGCAACCGGCCAGGTACCCTCTTCGAGTGTCGTAGGAGCTACTACCACCATGACGCTACCGCAGCTGTGGCTTGCCGATCCCTCGTTATGGTTCGCACAAGACGAGAACAAGTTCCGCGTCACGTCAGCAGTTCGCAAGTACGAGCTACTCCTCGAAGCGTTGCCGCCAAAGGCAATGGCCGAGATACGCGACATCCTCGCGCGACCGCTTTGTGAAACGCCGTATACGACAGTCAGACTCTTCTCCTCCGCCTGGTTCAGCCTGCACATCGGCGCATTCAACAACTCCTGACCAACGAAGAGCTTGCGGACAAACGTCCCACCCAATTCCTACGTCACCTGCAGCACCTGGTTGGGGACCAGCCGGGCTTCTTGGACACGGCTATTCTACGTGAGCTGTTTCTGCAGCGTCTTCCACCTAACGTGCGAATGGCTCTTGTCCCAGCTCAGCATGAGTCCCTGCCGGAGCTCGCAGAACTGGCTGACGACATGATGGACGTTGCCCCGGCAGTCATCAACGCTGCCCATCCTGCTCCGATTTCTGAAGTAGATTCCCTTCGAGAAGCAGTGAAAGATCTCGCAGCTCAAGTAGCCGACTTGCGTCTGGAACTGCAAAACACTCGCAACTTCAATGGCCAACCTTGTCCACATCGACAGCCTCTCACGTCGCCTTCTCCGCCACGACCACTCCACCAGCCTGAGCGCAGTTTTCCAACACAAAAGCCATGCTACTATCACCGACGCTTTCGTGCCGTAGCTCGTCGGTGTCTGTCACCATGTTCGTGGCGCATGGGGAACACTCAGGCCGATCGTCAATAACAGCGGCGGGCGATCACGGCCAATCATCAAGCCGCCTCTTCTACATAACCGACCGAACCACAGGTCTACGCTTGCTGGTCGACACTGGAGCAGAGGTCAGCATAATTCCTGCTTCCAAGGCTGACTGCCGTCTCCGCGACTCCTCTAAAGTCAACTCCTCTACAAGCGATCAACTATTCTGTCATCGCAACTTACGGACAGAAGTCTCTGACCCTCGATCTCGGTCTCAAGAGAAGGTTACAATGGCTATTCTGGATAGCTGACGTCCGCTATGCCATCTTAGGAGCCGATTTCTTGAGACATTTTCATCTGCTCGTGGATATGAGCCGCTGTCGCCTGGTGGATAGCATTACCGGTTTGTCGGTGAACGGTTTTCTGTCACAAGCCACGGCCCTCAACCCCACTTTTGTGAAACTACCTACCTCGCCGTATACAGCTCTGCTCAACGAGTTCCCGGAAATTACTACGCCGTCTCCGATGGATAAGCCCCCTAAGCACTCTGTGACCCATTGCATCGTTACCGCAGGACCACCTGTTCACTGCCGCCCTCGCCGACTCGGTCCTGATAAACTTCGAGTTGCTCGAAAGGAGTTCTAGCACATGTTGGAATTGAAGATTAATCGTCCGTAATCAAGCTCGTGGTCGTCGACGCTGCACATGGTTCCAAAATAAGAACAACGACTTGCGGCCCTGTGGTGATCATCGTGCACTCAATGCGGTCACCCGTCCAGACCGATACCCGTTACCCAATACTCAGGACTGCACTGCCTTCTTAACTGGTACATCAGTATATTCGAAGATCTCGTGAAAGCTTATCACCAGATCCCCGTTGAGCCTTCCGACATCCCCAAAACTGCTATAACTACCCCATTTGGCCTTTTTTGAATATTTAAGAATGCCTTTCGGTTTGCGCAACGCCGCTCAGACATTTCAGCGCTTTATAGACGAAGTCACCAGAGGTCTGCCGTTTTGCTTCGCCTATATAGATGATCTTCTCGTCGCCAGCAAGGACGCCGAAACACACAAGGCACATCTACGCCAACTTTTCAATCGACTTCGGGACTACGATCTGGTCATAAATGTTGAAAAATGCCAGTTTGGGGTCTCCGAGATCGCATTCCTCGGACATCGCATCACGAAAGATGTCATCACTCCTCTACCAGACAAAGTTCAAGCTATCGTCGACTACCCCCCCCCCCCCCCAAAGTCCGCATGCAGTCTGCGACGTTTTCTCGGACTCGTAAATTTTTATCGCCGTTTGATCCCGACATGCTCTACACTGCTGAAGCCTCTTGAAGCACTACTGTCTACTTCGAAAGCTGAGTCGGCCGCTCTTCCGTGGGACACGGTCGCTGATGAAGCCTTCGCCGCCGTTAAGACCCAGCTCGCCAAAGCCACTCTCCTACACCATCCTTCACCAACTGCTCCTACTAGCCTCATGGTGGACGCTTCTTCAGAAGCAGTTGGAGCCGCTCTTCATCAATGGATCAATGGTGCATGTGCTCCTTCTCCTTTTCCCGAAAGTCACGCGACACTGAGCGCCGATACAGTACTTTAGGACGGGAGCTCCTCGCGGCCTAACTTGCGGTGAAGCACTTCAGGTACTTTCTAGAAGGGCGAGAATTCGCCATTCTCACCGACCACAAGCCACTTGTTTCGGCTTTACGCTCCTGTAGTGCCACTCATACTCCTAGAGAGCTTCGGCACCTCCCGATTTCATTGCCGAGTTCACCACAGACATACGCTACGTCAAAGGCAGCCTTAACAGTGCAGCGGACGCTCTTAGTCGCATTACCATCAACGCCACAAGCCCCATCGACCTTTCCTTGTCTTCAATCGCCGAGGCACAAGCATTGGATCATGAGTTTCCACGAGTCTGATCATCTACATCCCTCCGACTAGAGCAAGTTAACTTTCCCGACCACGACGTCACGCTCTGGTGCGATGTTTCACACAACTGTACTCGCATCTATGTTCCTTCAGACCTGCGTCGTGCTGTTTTTGATACCCTGCACTCAATCTGCCATCCAGGCGTACGAGCTACGCAACACCTGGTCACAGAACGCAATGTCAGCGCTTATGCACGAATGGCGCGCATAAGCGCTGACATTCGTGACTGGGTTCGCACTTGCGCAACGTGTCAGCGTATCAAGGTACAACGGCACACCAAGCCTCCATGGAGAATATTCCTGCTCCCTGATGCACGGTTCGACACTAGTCATCTGGACATCGTCGGACCTTTGCCACCAACCATGCCGTGCACATAGGTATTTGCTTACGTGTATTGATAGGTACACGAGGTGGCCTGAAGCAGCTCCAATGCCTGACATCACGGCGGAGACAGTTGCTCGTACTTTTCTGTCTATCTGGATAAGCCGTTTCGGTGTGCCATCAACAGTGGCTACTGATGGAGGCAGACAGTTTGAGTCCGCACTTTTTACCTCTGTGACATCTCTTCTGGGTTGTGCGCGCATTCTCACCACTGCGTACCATCCTGCATCGAATGGCATCGTAGAGAGACCACATCGTCATCTGAAAGCAGCACTCGCCTCTCAGCCTCATGCCGAAGATTGGGTATCACAACTCCCCATCGTGCTGCTCGGCCTTCGGTCAACGCTCCGACCAGAACTTTCCTGCTCTGTAGCCGAGATGGTTTATGGCTGCACACTCCGTTTGTCGGGTGTCCTCGTCAACCCCGTAACTACGCACTGTGTTTCGGATCCATCTTCTCTCGTCCAGAGTCTGCGGGTCTACATGCAAAACTTACGCCCATCAGCAACTTCGGCTCACACGACTAAGCACGACGTTTTTATGCCGTCAAACCTACAGACATCCTCACACGTTTTCGTTCGTGTTCACGCGCCTCGTCGTGCTCTTCAGCCTCGCTATGATGGTCCTTTTCCAGTCATGAAACGTTCCGAACATCATTTTACAATCCTGCGCAATGGGCGCGAAGACACATTCACAATCGAAAGGATCAAGCCGGCATACACCATCAACAGCTCCGTTTGACAACCTCTTAAAGTGCCAATGGCCACTTGTCCGCGGGGGGGGGGGGGGAACCTGTGGCGGACTTTTCTTCTTCTGGCTCACAACAACTTGGGACGTGAACTGGTAGTGGGGTTCTGCTTGAGAAGGAAGAAGTAGTTCAGAGAATGGCTTGCACGTATCAATAAACCACTCTGCGTTTCCTAAACCGTGCTTCAGAGTGCTACAACGTATTTAATATTGCGTGGCAGTATCGTATAATCGCAAGAGTCGTCAAAAAAGGTTGCTCACCCGTTAGAAAGTGTGCAGCTGGGCATGGCACGTTACGGACATGCAGTGGGTATTTCGCAAACTTGTAAAAGAAAGAATTATAGCGTAGTGGGCACTTCCCAACGGCACTTTCAGTAGGCATTTCAGGGTATTTTTTGGAACGACCATTGTTACGCGCACAGACGTTCCTTTCCTTGTCACACAGTTGAAGGCGATGAGCACGGCGTCCGATTAGGCTATCGCGTGCTTCTCCCGCAGGCGAAGCTCAAGCATCCTCCAGATAGCCGGCAGTCTGTTTGCTAGTCACTGACTTTGATGGCTAGAAACAAACAAGGTTTCCTTCATAGCAGCAAGATAGCTTAACTTGCGGGTAACGACAGATGAATGCTAATATAATCACGCCGGTTCTTCAGGCAGTTTTAGAATTTTTTATTCGATGCTCTTGATCAGGTCTCCTACATGGTGGAATTCTTCAGGCAAATGGGATGTGCTGTAATGAGAAAGTAAGTATAATTTTAAGGAAGAGTGTGGACTACAAAGTGACAATTTTCTTGCGATAAACAAATTTGTTAGTTTGTCAAGAGGCACATATGTCGTAATCAAATAAATAATATTATTACGAATGCTTTGAATCTTTGTCCATAAGAACATACACTATTTAAATACATCATAATAACTGAGCTAGTAGTACCAAAAGCCACCACAGCTACATCATGAACACACATTCTAATAGCCTGCGGACAGAAATATAGTGAGTATGTAAACAATTCGCAAAGTGCTTTTTCTCGCTGCTCTACGAGACTACTTAAATATTATTTCAAAAAAGAAGCATGACATTAATTTTGGCGTTTATTTCTAATTTTCAATTAAAGCCGATTACAGGATTCTCGAAGTAATAACTTCTCACCTTGAGACCTTTTCAATAAAGTAAGTAGGACGACTATTGGGCGAGTTGGTATGGATTCCTAATTATCAACTATTGCACAGGCTTCGTCAACTGCTTAAGCACAGAGGACGAAAATTGCGAATATATATATATATATATATATATATATATATATATATATATATATATATATATATATATATATATATATATATATATATATATATATATATATATATATATATATTGTGTTCAGATAAGAACGTCGGTGCATGTCCGCCGACCCCTTTAATTTCGCCGAAAAAAATATATTTTGTTTTCCGAGTCCCCAGGACCACAAAACCACTTTTGGTTTCGCGAGAAAAAAAATTTCACCTTTTTTCAAAAAAAATTCACAAGTCTCCACTGAGCCACCACCGCCTCTTTCGGATTTCGCGAAAATAGGATTTCGATGAGACGCTACAAAAACACTATTGTAGTTGTAGGTCCGAAAAATTTTCTCCACATACTACGGATAGTTTGAATTGAGAAAAAATTATTACCTAGCAGTTTTGATGTTCTTATGTTAAGAAAAAAAATCGCGAAATCAACACAAAACTCAATAATGCTCACATTTAAGATTTTTTTCCTCCGCAAGTATAAACGCCAGACTTCCTAAAGTTTTTAAAAAACATTACCATATGTTTGTTGAACAAGTGTGCTGAACGAAATATCTGAGAGTGGCTTCAAACGTTAACCAGAAATGTTCAACTGAGGACACGTCTCTCAAAAATGCAATATTTTGAAGATCATTTAAAAAAAAAACACCATATTTGATTTTCTTTAAACTCTCCAGAATTAAAGCCAAGCACGTGTTCTAACTTAATCTGTAAAGATATGTTGCATTATTTTTGTGAGGTCGGAACTACGAAGCACGAAAAGTGGCCAAATTGACGTATAGTGAGTAACCACAACATTGAGCGAGCATGGAGCAATAGTTGCCATTATCGTTATTTTTAGGCCCTGAATGTCATCTGTTGTGCTTGAGAGATAACAGCTTGACAGATAAAACCAAAGAGTTGCTTTAAAGTGCAAATTTGTTCATTTGCGTGCGTGCACGCGTCGCAGTTTTGGTCCTGGCGTAAGGACTAACCGCAAGATTTCCAGAAATGTAGTCAAGTCGAGCTCTCGCAAGGAACTGTTTATTTACCCCTATTGTATACACAGGGAGTCATAGTCACAAGTCATAGTCAGACAAGTTAGACAGTCACAAACGTCACTGAAGCACTTTTGCGTATCTTGCTCCTGGTGAAGCGACCTTGTGCACACAACCCATTTCGGCCTCAAGGAGGAGAACTTCGTGAGCTCGATCCCTGTGTCAGGGTGAGCCGCTGTAGACGAAATTTTTCCCGAATGGACCTGGTCATCAGCCGTTTTGAAACGTACTCTTTTTGTATTTTAGAACTAACTGCAATGAAATCTTTCTTGTTTGGGCTTTGTTGGGTGGAGTTGAGCTCATCGTCAGTATAGTATTTCACTGCTGCCTGTATGTTTTCTGGCTTCAGCTTCGATCTGGTGCGGAGGTTCGGATTTGACCACACCCGGGTGTCTGTATTTTCTGGATTTCCGAATGAGGTGCCGAGTTGCGGATGGAATCATTTCTTGAATTTCTTGATGAGAAAGGTTCACAGGGAGCAATGTCAGGAGGCGGCAGCGTTCATAGTATGATTCGCAGGTATCG
>JALIZH010024194.1:0-41339 GCA_030522465.1 Rhipicephalus appendiculatus
ATAACAGCCCTTGTCATTTTCAATGTTTTAGATGTGAAGCATCTTATGGCGAAGCTTAATCCGGTGGTGGTGGTGGTGGTGTGCCGCGTGCCCACCCTTACTGCGCATGCGCAAACAGTTAAAAAAAATAAAAATAAAAAACCTCCTCTCCCCCTCTCTCTCCTCTAGGCATCCCTCCCCGCGGCAACCACAACCACACTGCGCATGCGCCTCCCTTCCTCTCTCCCCTCTTACACTCCCCCCCTCTCTCCATCCCTGCCCGCGGCGTCTAACTCCCCCCTGCGCATGCGCGTCCCCCCTCTCTCGCCTCTCCTACTCTCCCCCCCTCTCTCCTCTACGCATCCCTGCCCACGGCGTTCACACTCCCACTGCGCATGCGTGTCACCCCCCTCTCTCTCCTCTCCTACGCTCCTCCCTCTCTCGCCTCGCGACGCCGAGGCAGGCAGCGTCTGCTAGCGAGTTTCTTGGTTGAAAAAAACCGACTGCTCGCGCTGCACAACCGTTCACTGGCCATCCCGTATATATAGCAATGGATCTTGACCTCCAATGTGGTGCCGGTGGGAGATTTCTCCTGTGCGTTGTTGAACAATAAAAATTCGCAGCGTGCGCGTTAACTAAAAGCGGAGTGCGGGTCTCTGTGTCCAGTCGGAGTCTTCTGTCTCTCATTGCCCATTAGCAGCGATTGGCATGTTCTAGTAGGAAAAACTGCTCCATCGCTGCCTGCTTTGCGCCTCCCCAGTTTTCTCTCCTGCGCAACGCTGCGATGAGCGCCAGCGTCAACGCCGCCGCCAGTGTAAGCGTTAACGCCCGCTGCTTCACATCTACGCATGGTTCCCTTTAGCGGGAGATGGTGTAATTTTTTTAAATTATCCGCATTCTCTGGGGAAACGCATACGTATATCATACCTAGTATCGGCTACTCGTTGCGATTGCTTGGAGAAAATCCGTGTAGAATCGGTGGAAAGAACCAATACAGATCAGGTCTGTTATTGATTTGCTATGCTTCCATGACGGACTTAATCATGAGCATGCGTTCTGTTGCCAGAACGTGGGTACGTCATACCAAGACAAGAAAGCTCTAAAGACTGCCCTCTTTATCGCATGCAACAATGCAGTTAATGGGCCACGAAATGATGCACGGCTTCGACGTGACCGGAAGATTGTACGATGAGCACGGCGCGAAAAGCAACTGGTGGCCCAATGAAAGTACGAAAGTATACTCAGAGCAGACGTCGTGCCTGCGATCTGTCCATCGACAGGTAAGCTCTATTCCTGAACATTTTTATTCCAGAACAACGTCGCGCTCGCCGGAAGGTTGGCGCCTCCCGAAAAAATGTGTTAAAGTAACTTCGCTTGTCGTTTTACGGCTTCCGCAGTCGTTGTCACTGCTTCAGTAGAGCGTGTAGAAAAAATATTTTAAGCGTACGTATACGTCATGTGGTCGCAGAAGTATACGAGCAATGATCAATTATGACTTGGGGTCGCGAGATGTATCAGCAGCTGGCACTAAAACTCCAAACGACTGTTGAGCGATAAGATATTAGAATGCCTCAAGCTGTCTTAAGTTGGGAAGGGGAGAAGGAGAAGGGGCAGCGTTGTCAGCAATATGACGAGGTGGGCCGGTTGGTCATTATGTATTTCCATTTCCAAAAATCGCTCTTCCGTTGTTAGTGAAAGAAAAAAGGTGGGGCATGGCACCTGACAGCTCATACATTTAAGCGGGATTCACTCATTTAACGCATCGTGTCCTGAGCGCAATCGCAGTCCCTACAATGCCGCCGTAGAGTGCCGAATTCACGTGTTGCTTATAGGCGCGTGATTTTCCACTATAATTTGTGCAAATCATGTTCTAACAAATACTTACGGCAAGTGCTCACCGCGATTCCTTCAGGCACTCAAGAAACGCTCGCTTACGCTGGATCCAATGGACTCGGAAGACCTGGCAGACGACATGGGTGTGCGCGTGGCCTTCAACGCCCTTCGGAATATCTCTGGTGCATCCGAGAAGGACAGTGGCAAAGTTGCAGGCTTCTCCGAACTGCAACTGTTCTTCCTGGGCCACTGCGCCAAGATGTGCGATCCCAAAGTGCCACCGCGCGAACGGGACAAGGCCAAGCCATACGCACCGAACTGGGCCCGTTGCGTGGTTCCACTGATGAACATGCCAGAGTTCGCGGACGCCTTTCAGTGCGCCAGCGGCACCTTGATGAACCCTGAACGTAAATGCGAGTTCTGGTAGCAAGCCCCAAGCTGGACGAGCTGCCCAGGCCCCTATCACTATGTTCGACAATTTATTTAGTGTTTTCATGATGTGCGATGCAAGGTATTTCGTGCGGCCCGTAATATATACGTGACTTTGTTATTCCTGCTTTCAGCGAAGTTGTTTCTTCCGCGGCTTTCCAGAGCTCTCAATTCCTAAGACGCATCGTTGAAGCTGACACTTGCTGACTGAATCAGCACTTAATTCGTGATTTGAGCCGCTGCCTGTCCTATGTTTCTATCTACCCATCAATCCATCGGTCCGTCTATTTAGCTGCCTACGTCTTGAAGTTCATGTTGTCGCTAAGTTTGCTTGCAGCAAAATTTCCATGACGAGACATCACTCTGTGAGCAATATAACAAATATAATGACGTGAGTTCTATGACATCAATGTCATCTACGTTATGACATGAACGACGAGATGCCATCGCGATGTCAAGGAAGGTTGTTTCATTACCTTGCTTTATATACCACGTTCTGCATCACAGGACGTGCGCATATGACAAACGTGAATAGCAGGTCACGACATACGTGTTCATCGCATGCACGTCATCTGTTATATTCATTTGCTTGTATAACAAAGAAACGAGCCCCTCGAAAGCAAAAAAATCCGCTTCTCTCGTTCATGATGCACACGTGTGAATGCCGCCGTCGTACTTTCATTACCATGGTGTATATCATGGTATACATGCGTTCATGTCATACACGAATGGTATGCCAGGGATAAAGCATGACACGAATGACATGACACGAATTAAAGACACGAATGGTATGCCAGGCATAAGCATGACATAAATAATGTCATTGCAAATCCAAACAATCCAAAAGCTCAGGGGCTATGTGACATATGGTAGGTAATTAATGACACGAATGGGATGCCAGGGATAAGCATGGAATAAAAAACGGCAGATCCCACGCACTGTGGGAATTCCATGTAATGCTAAGCAGCCAGCAAGGAGCAAATCATGTACATAATATGCATGTCATGATTTACATGTTAGGACCTGTCATCTATGTTCGTCATACAGTCACGTCGCGCAATACCAATTTTGGTGTATATCAAGCTAGCGAACTGGACGCAAGCGCACCATGAGCGTGGCGTGTAAATGACATTGTAGATCACATGCATGCCAAGATTTTCATGTTACCACCTGCCACTTATGCTCGCTATACACTCACGTCCCGCCAATACCAATTTTGGTGTATATCAAGCGAGCGAAAGGGCCGTGAGCGCGCCATGAGCGCGCCATGAGCGTGGCAAGTCATGTTGCACATGACATGTCATGATTTCCATATTAACACTTATCATTTAATGCTCGTGATACAATCACGTCACTCAATATCAGGTTTGGTGTATATTAGGCAAGCGAAAGGGCCACGAGAGTGCCATGAGCGTGGCATGTAAGTCATGCGTCACATGACATGTCATGATTTCCATATTAGCACTTGTCATTTATGCTCATCATACAATCATGTCACTCAATACCAAGTTTGTTGTATCTCAGGCAAGCGAAACGGCCACCAGAATGCCATGAGCCGTGGCATGCAAAGTCACGTTGCACATGACATGTCATGATTTCCATACTACCACTTGTCATTTATGCTCGTCATACAGTCACGTCACTCAAGTACCAAATTTGGTTTATATGAAGCTAGCGAAACGGCTGTGAGCGTGCCTTGAGCGTGGCATGTAAGTCATGGGTCACATGACATGTCAATATCATGATTTCCATATGACCACCTGTCATTTATGCTGGTCATGCAGAAATGTCGCATCGTACCAGTTTTCGGATATATCAAGTTAAGAAAATGGCCTCAGGAGCACTATGGCCAAGGCGTGTAAATCATACTTTTCATGACAAGTTAGTCATGATTTTCATTATATGACCAGTCAATCATGTTCCCTCATACAGTCGCGTTATGCCATACCAATTTTCATATAAATCCCATTAACGATACGGCCAAGAGAGCACAAAGTCGTAGGCGGCTAGATAGATAGATAGATAGATAGATAGATAGATAGATAGATAGATAGATAGATAGATAGATAGATAGATAGATAGATAGATAGATAGATAGATAGATAGATAGATAGATAGATAGATAGATAGATAGATAGATAGATAGATAGATAGATGCGCTCAAAGTCGCCGAAGTTCACTAAGAAATGCTATCTTGAAATATTTGCGCAGGCACACGGGGACACAGAAGAGACACAGAAGAGACTCTTCTGTGTCCCCAAGTGTGTGCCTGCGCAAATATTTCATGATGAATATGTTCCAACTAAGCTGAATCGCAGTTTTGCTAAGAAATGCTACGCATTTAATAATGTCCTTGCAAATCCAAACAATCCAGAAGCTCAGGGGAATGTGGAAGCTTGAAGAGATGCAAACTATTTGAACCGGTGGTGTCGTTGGAGCCAACATTTTGGCAAGTGGACCTGTCTTCTTTTTTAAAGCAAAAACTTGAAGTTCTTGCCCTGAAGATAAGTCTACTTGTTGAAACACAGCTCCACTGACGTCCCCTGACGGGACACTGAGATCGTATCCTTCAGGGTGTAGTTAGCTAATTGGGTGACTCTGCAGAGATGAATATTCTAGTAGCAGTGTGAAGCAAAGTCTAAGTGCAAACAAGCGCTGACTCACGACAGAATGTTTAGTCGTGTAAACCACACTGAATATATATACTAAATTTAACAACCAAGTGCAAACGTACTAGCGCAGGATGCTTTCAACTATAGCCATGAAAGACTTTAAGAAATATGCAACAAACAGGGTAGTCATAGAGATTAAAATACTCATTTAGAAAGTCTGTCTGATTACTTTCCTAATGACGGAAGCTTCACTTACGCCCTTACCCTTTATTTTATATCAGTGTTGTAGGAATGGGCGCCTCCATTCCATTCCAATTCCATTCCGGGGAATTATAACTTGCCGCAATTCTATTCCTTTCAATTCCTCGGAATGAAAAAACTTAGCCCATTCCCAACTCCGGGAATGGCCTGGGCAGTTCAATTCCATTCCTGTAATTCCTCAACGTAGCAAAGGCATCTCGATATTTTTATCGAGTTAAGAATGAACGCCCCATAAAGCTGCTGTCATCGGATGCATTAAGAACTGTAAAAGTGCGCAAAACACGTTACCAAGGTCGAAGGATAGCAGCTTGGTGAAATATCTCGCGCAGTACAACCACCCTCCTAATTCCCATAGGGGCAGTTCTCCCGCTACCTATAATATTTGCATGATCAGCATCTTTGGACGAATGGTGATGTTTTAATATTGTTTAAGCTCAAAATGTATACATTAATGCTAAAATGACGACATAGGGTATTTTTATGCTGACAAAAAGTAGTGTTCAAGAATACTAAGTTTTGCCACGGGTATGGAGTGGTCGTGAATATAGAGGAAACTAAGATTGCGCTAATGGGAAACAAAACCCTTTAGATCTGCCGAGGGGAAAAAAATTACCAATGCGTAAGGGGGGGGGGGGTGGATTATGCGCCGCTGTAGTTTCGCACGACGGACAGCAAAGGCATAGAGCCGCGGTTAAGCGAAGAATAGTGGAGCAACACAGTCTATATAAGGACAGAATTGTTGTAGGCGCGTTGCTTGTAAAATGTACCGTGCCTGTAATCAGCCCAGCCATTTTAAAAATATTACTTTATTGTTAAATTCGAGGCTCTGTCTTACTAATGTTTGAAGTTTGAAAAACAGCGCTTAGAGAAAAACGTGCTGTATTTTCGGAAAAAGACGTAATTCCATTCCGTGCAAAAGGTAGCTTAATGCCATTCCCATTCCATTCCTCCAAGCGTTGTCCCCATTCCATTCCCATTCCATTCCGGCGTCGCGAAAATGTGGATTGATTCCGGAGTCATACCAATTCCGGAGTGGCAACTCCGCAACACTGTTTTATATCTATAGCAGGCTTCTCGGTCCACCTTGTTCATCTTGGTACTTTCAAGAAGTACGCCTACCAGCAAAGGCTATCTTACTGGCACATCCGGGAACAATGTATTTTGTGCAATAACGTATTTCTCTTAGTGAAATTTGATTGGGGATGACAATTTCTCCCATTTACAAATTGAAAACACTCCGGCAATCAATGTAACATACTGGGGAGATAAAGAACAACCAAGAACAACATGCCTTCCACCTTGAGTTGTTTCAGACGAATCCATGAGGAACTGTGTAATTTTTGTCTTCCATCGTCTGGTCCAAAGGCTATTTCAAACCAGTGGTTTGCGCCGGTTGTGTTACCAAAATAGTAGCAAAGCGATTGGTCGCGAATGGCTTCTTTGCTCGAAAAGCTACCTTTTCGGCTCAGGCGCTCACTGCTAAATTTTTTCAGTCCTGCCACTGCAGTCACAAGCATCTGAACCAATCAGATGCGCCGGAACAAGACTTCAGCTTATAATGCGAGGCAATGACATCTCGTGCACTCGCGAATTCGGGTTGGAGACGGGTACAGGATGCACCTAGACTATCGGACCTCTTGTGTCGTGTTTGGTCGCCAATACCAAATGATCACGTTACCTGTGCTAGTCACATGTGCGAATATGAGCATTTAAAACGGTTAAAAAATCATTTCGAAGAAACAAAACAAGAAAAAAGTCGAGTGTTCAAGCTCAAGTGACCTTTTATTGTATTACGACAGTTTAAAAAAAAATCGTTCTCTGCCCTCGAGGCAGAAATCCCACTTCAAAATAACATTTGACGTTAATTCGCTCCTCTGGAAAACAAAGTCACACACTCCGCTCTTCGAGAGTAAGAAAATATAAAGAGGTTAATGATTTTACCACGCGACTTTGTTTGAGTGAATGCCGCTTCCGACGATCTGAAAATGAAACATTCCGCTATATGAGGCTATAGTAAAATTTATATTCTCTTATTTCCAGCATGTGCGGGCAACCTCGATTTTCCATTCTATTCGAACAGCTATAGCGGCATCCGTACATTATTGCATTGAAGCAGCTGATCAAACAGTTTGGACTCTCGTATCTCGTGCCAGCTAGAACCGCCGTAAACCGCATTCAGAGCCCACAGCCAGTCGTCGGTATTCCAACTTAGCAGCAACTTCACCAGCTCGGTCAGCCTTGCGTGGAATGTCGCGTCACACCTGCCAACCGTGGTGATGACTTCACCCAGCTCGTTGAACACTTTGGCCTTCAGGAGACAAAACATAAGTTCAACCGATGATCTTTCAATCCAAGGGAATCTACACTTACGTAAAAAAATGTGTAGAAAAATAGTACCAAAATCATGCACAAACTCACTTTGTGACGCGCGAATACATCGCTTCTTTTCACCAATGTTTCCATAAATCTAAAATATTTCGCAGTAATTACGCGTAAGGAAAAGACTAATTGCGGCTTTTTTTTCTCTAAAAGATCCAAATCCAAAAACCGAAACTGGGCTAAATTTCACGGGAGTGTAAAGCCCGCCTAAGTGTTTAACTTCTAAAACAATTGTAATCAAAAAGGAACAATTGTTTATTGTAACGCGAACTTTAAAAATCACCAGGCCTGCGCGGAAAGCGCATGACATCCACAGCGAAAGGTGGAAGAGTGGTATTTATAGACCCGTTGCAAACTCTCTTGCGGCAACAATTACAAGTATGCTTGCAAGGTACCCACTACGCCATCAATTGGTGCGGTGGCTGATGACAATGAAGACTTATGGCTGAGCCCTTAGTAATGGGTTGGAAGCATTCAACGGCCCACTCGTTACGCATTTCGTATTGTGTGACGACTACGGCACCCTTGTTACGATCTCATAACAGCTTTCCCTGGAAAAGGCACTTAGGAATCAAAAACGATCCAAATCCTGCACCTGTTTGAACAAACTGAGCCAGATGCATTAAACCAGCGCTGCATCAACAATTGTGACCAAAACTACCAACATGGCGGCATCCAATATGTTTCATTGGTTTTCTAGTTGCTTTACTACACACATTTCGTCCCAGAATAGGTTTTTCTTGGGCGAGTTGGTACTTACTGAATGACATGAAATTGGGCAAAGCTCGATTAGAAAGAGTAAGAGGCCGACATTCTCATTCCTTGCTGCCTCTTAGTGTTTCTTTTCGAGTTTTGTGCTCCAGTGTCATGTCCTTTCGCTCTATGAAGCTATATTCGAAATAGAAGACAAATGAAACGGTGATATTTGGCACCAAGTTATTCCTTAAAGAAGAATTCATCCGAAACAGCGCGCCATAAAACGAGCTAAGAAAAAAAGGAGGAGCTGAAGCATTTTTCAAGGCCTTCAATTGATGCAAAGACAAAGGAAACTCTGCTGTCAGTCAATGATGGTGCGCCATTTGCTTGGAAGGACCACTCGCTCTACTAGTCCAGTCATCTGCAATAAGTCCAGGCGACAAGAAACGCACCAACGGAAGCACAAGGATGGTGTTATATTTGTCAGGAAATAATTCCATATCGTTCATTCACTGTGATTTAGACTTCTTTTACGAGCTAATTCAAGCTCGAATGAAATGTTCCAATCTATAAGAGCTAAATACAAACTTTACTCCTGAATACCGACGATATTGGCTATGTAGATTTTAGCCGCGACATACCTTTCATGTGTTTTAGTGACATGCGCACGCTGACGAAAAATTGTTAGAGCAGACCCGACCATATCACTAGAGAAAAAAATTCGTTTCTCTCAGTTTGAGTTAAAATGGACTTGACTCTTTTAGAGAAAAAAAAAAACCGCCACAATTGTCTTTCTGCACTACGAAGACTGAGTGCGTAGAGATTTACACGCGTGGTTAGACATTTTCAAGGTATCTGTAAGCATATGTGTGCGCAGGGTTCCCCTTCAGGGGGGACGACGGTTAGTCGCAGCCACACCGTGGTCGCAGCGCACCCCTCCCTATCATGTCAGTGTATGGGGCTGACTTTGCGCCTCCCCCCCTATTATTTCAAGGTATGGAGCTGTCTTTGCGCCCCCCACTCGTCGTCGTCCCCCCCCCCCCCCCCCCCGTGCGCACGCCTACGTCTGTAATGTAAACCCTTCGCAATTTCACTCCGGAAAAGTTCGCTTAGCACAGAAGTGTCAATCCACCTTGTGCCCAGGGCATGGTGTAAGAATAGTTGTTCTTACACCATGGCACAGGGTGAATTCAGACCTATGTGCTTTGTTCACGCCGGTCTTATACTCCCATCTGCTTCAGTACTTTGCGCCGTGTACGACATGGTTGGGCGACTTCTCTCCTTTCTACAGCGCGTACATTTCTTCCTTTAATCTCAGTGTAATTCAATATGCAGCTACACGCTGCTTCACATGCTGTACTTTAGCACCGTCGTTCATAACAGTGCGGGAGGTAGCCGCGTTTGGCCTATTTTTGCTGGTCGCAGCTTTTTTGCATGTGTTCCCTTTTGCGTTAGGTGGTGATACGGCAGGTTGTGTAGGCAAGGTTTTTTTTTATAACTGACGTGGTGTCATTTTGCGACAGACAGTGTCTGCGCGACCGAATTTGGCAATCCACCCCAAAAATTTAATTTATTTCGTATGCGAGAAAGTAGCGTTCCTCTCCTCTTGCAAAGCTGCTCTTCAAGGCACCTAATGGAATAGGTCTAGGTGGTGGACCGTATTTTCATAGAGATCTTTCTAAAGTGGGCTCCTCGACATCCAGGGGCTGAATCACATTAATATAGTTGTTCACCTTCAAGCATGTCCTTATGCTCATAAGCAACAGCAATCTCAAAGTTACCTGTAACACAAGTGCACTCGCCTGCGCAGTGGCGCTGCTTTGCCTCAGGAACCGAATGTAGTCTTCCGGGAGTTTCGTGCCATTGTCGTAAATATCCGTCAGATAGAGCTCTACGTACTCGGCGTAGCGACTCTCCGAGGCTGTCTCAAGTTCGTGCAGATGGCGGTACCAGAGAACCAGTGGCTCATGCGAAATCAGAAACATCCTGGAATTCTCGATTCCGCGACTCGGCAGCATCTCGACACGGAACCAGAGCGGAATCAGCCACTTGCCGGACAGGACCACGAGGGGTTGGAGGAGGAGCGAATAGCTCTCGTTGTCTATGTAACGGTCTGGAAACAGGAAGGCGAGCTCGTCGGTGCTGTTGAGATCCTTGAAGGCATGCAGACCAGCCGTGTCGTCAGACCTTGCTTCCAGACAAAGTGCCATCATTTGCGAAGGCCGGTAACTGAGCTCGCCGTCTTCCCGCCCAACCTTCTCATAGTACTGGACGAGTACGCCATCGTGAGCCGCAGAAGCCACTTTCTTACAACCTGTAACAGCTATGTCGAAAGCTCTCAAATGCAATTCGGTAAGGTAAACAATTTTCTTACGTGAAAGCATCCGAAGTAGTGCACGAAGCTGTCCGACATACCCGTAGCTATAAACAATTTTGACACATTGAGGTCTACTGGCATGTTCATTTGCTGCATGAAGATGATAAACAAAGTGATATTGTAACAGCCGCTATTTGCTGAATGTGAGATAAATAAGGAAGGAAAGCTACAACAAGAGCTCTATTTGGACGAATTGGTTCATCGGTAGCTATGTCTTAGTAAAAGCATCGACGTAACTCGAGTGCAAATACTGTGTCCACCAAAACTGTGGTATTTTAACACGAAAGTGTTTTATGCCGGGGTCCACCAAGAGTTCAGTAACGTATTTCTGTCACAGAAATGACGTCGAAAAAAAATACGCGTGATCAGAAGACAAAGAAAAAAGTTCGATCAGTGGGAGAGAAACCTATGACCTCTTCGTCCGCCACAAGCGACGCCGGCCACGGTATCCACTACGACACAGACACATACTCTGAAGGCCTTACAAACGCGCCTTGTATATCTACCGTTGTCCTCTCACAGTGCTCTTGATTAAGTGAAGTAATGCATCACGACCGTGAAATCCACGATACCTAGAACGCGTCGTTTCTGCGCGTCCGTCCCATTCGACGCGTTTCGAATAAGGAAATTGCAATTTTGTCAACGCATTAACCCACTGCCAGGTGGCGACGTTACCCCGAGCGTCGTAAGGTCACGAGCGTCGATCTCGATCAGAGCATTCATCCATGCCAAAAATAGCTCTGCGACGAGCGAGTGTTTCGCGTGGCCGTAACTCCCGCGTTCCCAACTTACACTCGCCCCGCGAAAAATGGCAGCCTGCCAACGGGGAAGACACGACGCGCGTTGGTCGGGCGCCGCGAGCAGGCGACCATAGCCCAAGTAGGGCGTCCAATCAATGAAGCTCTTCTGGCTGTCACACCGCGTTCTCTGATTCCGCTCTCACCGTACAGCGACCACAAGCATCTATGACCACAAGGGTTTGTTTAATCATTTATCATGGACGTTACTCGTCGGGACACAGATGTACCACCAAGCATCAACGTGGACGCATTCACGTTAAACGCTGCTATAACTGTCAAACACTAATAGACATTGTGCAAGCTCTTTTTATATTAATGTACAGAAAACAGAGATGTACAGAAAACAGAGAAATAACAGAAACAGAGATGACTGAGAGGTTAGGCGATAAATGTGTCAGTTCGCCGTCAATCATGTTATTGAGTAAAGAGTTGCGTTTATCTGCTTTTGACATCCGCATTGAAGTGGCTAATCTCTGTATATATGGGAGAAATAATGCTTCAATAAATCGTTGTAAGTCAGCGCTGTGTGTGTTTCCTTCCTGTGTCCCCGTCGTTATTCGCGCTGTGTGTTTCACAATGCTTCACCAACAAGACCAAGTTCGCTCCGTGAGACGCTTTAGTGGAATTGTTTCACTGTATTGAAGGGTGATTAGAGTGGTAGCTCCAATCTCCATGACCTCTAAGATTCGCATCTATTAAGAAGTCATGCATGCTGAGAGCTGGACACCTATCGTTTTGTCACCTGTCGGATTAAAGAAGAAATTGGTGGCCCCCATGTGGCAACTTACAGCTCTTAACCTAACACACTAAGAATAGTCAATGCGTTATTGGTCGTACAGAAGGGTAAGCGTAAACTGCAATTTTTTCCTAAAATCTATAAACGCTGATTTCGACGTCAACAAATGCTTACGACACAATCACACTTTGACAGCCTATTTCAAATTCGCTAACCTTTGCATCGATCCCCCGGTGGCTCGCGACCTTTCCATGAAGTTCTTGACTGACTCACTCGTTTATTTTTTTCTTACTATCAAGAAGTTCAGCGTATAAACGTCGCATATCATCTTGACCATATAGCTCTCACTATGAAATTTTGTATCTCTGCATTATGTACAACTCGCTGCCATGGTTTAGTGGTTAATGTGCTTTACTATTGAACCGAAGGTCGCGGGACCAAATCCGGGCCGCGGCGACCGCATTTCGATGGATGCAGAATGCTTGAGGCCCGTATGCGCTCATCCGTCTTGCAAAAAAGAATTTGGGGGGCGCCACAGTCAAGTTATTTTAATTAATTTCACTGTGTTCTGTTTGGCGTCAACATATAGCACAGTAAAATACTTAAAAACACTCAAAGCATCTGTTTTGGTCGAGAAAGGACTTCAGTTATGTAAACGGAAATAGAAAATGGCACCGTCCTCTGTGCGCGTGCCGGATCAGCAATATCCTTGTTTGACAAAGTTTCATGAAATAAAGAATTCCAGTTCTCCCTCGTGTGTAGCAGGGACTACACGTAACAATAAATTTTGTCTAAGCCATACACTGTAAACGAAAATATACCCAGCTGGGATGTTTTGGGGGATGATGCTCCAACTCCGGTGGCCTCACTCAAACCGAAATGTACAGGAGTATATACGTTCATTTCGCACCGTTTTACTCCGGTGGGCGACGGACGGAGGAAAACTGGGCTATTCCCCGATTATGCTCCGGTGGATGCTCCGCAAGTACTCCAGCGCATCGCTGAGATTCTTTCTTTGCAGTGTGGTAGCGCTCCTCCTTGCCAGTGACAGTGCGTTCTCCCGCACGAGAGGTGGCTCGTTAACAATGCCTAGGCTGAGAGGCAACAATGAGGCTTGACAACCCCACAATAATTTTTTAGATGCGAAGCATCTTATGCTCGGGGCTATGTCCGTCCCTCCCGCGTCCCGCGTCCATCCCGCGTCCGGCCACTTTCATGAAGTAGGGAAGCACCTACTATGCGAACCAGAACACTGTAGTACAATATAAGGCCGTCGACCACCACTACAGGCACCAGAGTCATGGCCGAGAGCACAGAGAGGCTGCTTAGCAATGGCTAGGCAGATGGTGTCTGTCGCCCAGGTTGACCCCATTCCTTGATCTCCTACGCTCACCCCCTTTCTCTACTCTAGGAATCCTCTACTCTACGGAGCGGCGCCCGCGTCCGACATCCCCACAGAGCACGCGCTTTCTCTGCCCTCTCTCCTACGCTCACCCCCCTTTCTCTACTCTGGGAATCCTTTACTCTAAGGAGCCCGCATCCCCACAGCGCATGCGAGTCCCCTCTCTCTCCTCTCCTACGGTTCCCCCCGTTCTCTCCTGTAGGAATCCCCTACGGAGCGGCGCGCACGACAGGTGGTGCACCAGCTGCATACTCCGCTGGGAGCACCACGGTAGTTTCGCGGCATGAAAATGACGGAGCACGCCTCATTCTCTCTCCTGTGCAGCGCCGCGATGAGCGCCCGGGCCGCTGCCGCGAAACTAGAGCGGCGACGTTTCTCCCGCTCAAGCTAACCATCTCCCCGCTGCTTCGCATCCACACATGGTCCCCTTTAGCGGGAGATGGGGAATTTTTTTAAAAAGCTTTTTGTGGTGTGGGGGCGGCTTCCCTGGCAAAAGGTCAACGACCGCGAAAGGAGGAACGTTACCGTACTGCCTTACCGTATTTGCATACCATATTCGCATAACTTGCTAAATCTCTCTATTGGCTACTCGAAGAGTGACTTAGGCAGTCGCTGCCGGGCGGCCGGTTCCCACAAACCAACATGGCGCAGGCCACGTCACTCGAATCGAAGTGTAGCTAGGATTGTGCGAAGCCTTCGGCCGCGTTTGGGCAAAGGAACTCGTTTCTGTGCGCCTTGTGGATATCACAAGCAACTATACAAGCGTGAACAAAGGTTGTCATCGACAGAAGGGAGTTGTCGAATCCTTAATAGAGTGATGGTTCCGTGAAGCGAACGAGACATTGTGATCTCGCGAGTGGTGAACGATCCGGCGGTCGGTGGTGCGGCGCAAAACTGGTGAGTGTGCTCTTCTTGAATAATCTGTGTTATTCTTGTCAAAAAAGTGCTAAAACTGGGTAATGTTTTGTTGATAAGCAAACAGGTTATCTAGAATAGGCTAGCTTTAAAAGATGGCAGTAAAATATTCAGCGGAAATTCCGAAAATGCGTTGTTTGGACCACGTGTTTTTTATCTTAATGTGGATAGCTTCGGTAATTTTAATTACACCACTGTAATAATTGGAGCACTGATTGACTCTCTGCAGATATGCATTAATGGAAAACATGATAGTTTTGGGTTGATTCAATAAAAAGTTATTGTTATAAGTAAACTTAATTGGTCAAAAGATATTTTTGGTCTGGTCAGTATACATGAACGGTAATATTTGTCCGTTTTTCATATTAATAAGCGCCAGGTCGATGTCTATCATTACGTAAAATTTTTGATCTATCATGTAAACTGAACTAATAAAACATGAAGAATTGAAATCAGCGTTCATTCTTTATAAATTTAGCGAATTGAGGTAGGAAAGTGTGTTTGGTACAGACTTTTAGAACCCATATGCGTACTCATTTTGCTGAAAAAAAATTATTTTCATTGTATAAGTGGTATATGAGATGTTCATCTAGAAGTACAATTGACCCTTTGGGGGACGTGGTGCTTTCATGACAAGAGAGGGTGGAAAGGGGCTGACGAGTCCAGTGACAAGGAATGCGAAAGGAAGGTAGGGGTCGCTTAGCAGAACAGGTTGTGGGGCGCTCGACGTTTCTGTGAAAGTGGGGGGGGAGGGGAGATTAATGAAGTAGTTTGAGGAGAAAGGCCTGACCACACGTACGCGTCGCAGCGTGTCAGCGCGTGGTTTTCTTGCGCAGCGTCGTGCCCCTCCCTATATAGAGAGAGGGCGCGCAGCTTCGCGTAGCCGCGCGCTCTCTTTCTCCCTAGGCAGAGGGCGTGACGCCGCGTCGAAAAACTGTGTGGTCAGGCCTTAAGAAGAAACGCTCATTTCTGCAACCCATTTGAGAGCCCAGCTGAGCGTCTTTGGGCGGAGGGGACATGGTAGTGAAAGAAAAAAATAAGAGTGGGCACCTTCTTGAGAAACCAGCCGTCTTTTCTGTGTTGATGATGGGATACTCCATTTTCGTTTCTCTTTTCAGTCCTGCTGTCATGGTCTTGTATGCAGCTTTTTTACGTGGGGGGTGGGGAGGAAAGGGGGGAGTTGAATTTCCTCCGACCAAACAGGTAAAACTGTCAAAATGTTCGCCTTCATGTCCCGTTTCTCTCTGAGAATAAAACACTTCTTTCTATCTCTCTCTGACGAACAGTGCTCGAAGACAAGCCGTAGTTTTTACTTGGACAATGCAATGACGCTGGCCTGTGAACAGAAGAGGGGAAAAGAAAATTCATCGAATCCTGGTGCACACGTCGTGATACCTCCGCGGCCATCACCATCCGTGGCCTTCTGTCGGGTGTTTGCGTGGACCTGTGTTGAGTAAACTGGTTGACCTCTCCTCATTTCTATTAGTATATAATGTAGATGTATTGGCATAGGTGGCGTATTGTGTGTACCTTTTACTGCTAATTGATTTTGTTAAGTAGGAGTAAACTTTTGTTTATTTTGTGCTCGGGATTGTTCCTTTGGAAACGATACATGCTCATGCGATAACTATTTTGAAAAATGTTCATTACGATAAGTTTCACGACAGAGCGTGCGCTGCAAATTCAAAAGAAAGTACAACGCCAACTTTTCTCGAAGGCTCTTTTGCAAAGCAGAATGAAGGTACACTTTTCTTAAGGACGGGCCGCAAGCAAACAAACTGTAAGTGCCTAATATGCTGGAAGTAGGACAATGGGCACATACTGAAATGTGACTGCAATAATCAGTAATGATATTTTATAAAATTAGCAAGTTAATAGGCAGCTATTCCTGATACCGTCTTCGAGAGTACCGAAATTCGCTCATTTGAGTGAAAAAAATACTTTTGAATGTTTCAGCAGAAGTAGCGGCATCGATTTAGAGCAGGGGTCTCAAACTCAACTCAGCCTGCGGGCCGCAGTCACACAATTTAGTCCTGTAAGGGCCGGAGCAGTGAAGAAGGTAGAAGCGAGGGGGCAGAGGGGGGTTGTACAATTTGCTTGAAAACGCTGTCATTTGAAAGAAAATTTTCCCATATTTAATACACAGGTAATTTCTGAAGGAGGTTCGGTGCCAGGATTCCAAACACACGTCGATACCAATCTCGAAACACTCAAATCTGAACGCCGATTGTGAAGAAAATTTATAATTTTTGTTTCACGGTTATGTGTCAAAACAAAATGATAACATGGAATGTCTCACGCAACGATGCGTTATACCAGTCAGGTCTGTGTACCTCAGGAACATACTTAATAAGAACAATAAAATAAAATACGAGGGGCAAATACAGTCATATGAGGACCGCGGGACGCGTGTTTGAGACCCCTGATTTAGAGGAATATATGGAAAACTATCGCATTTTTTGAACTTTGTCCGTGTCACAGAGGTGTTTTTATCATGGAGTGGCTGTCTGACACCGGAGTACATCGGATTTGCTATTTTATATTGAGCGCTCGTCCTGTTTTCTTTTTCTTTTTGGTCCGTTTAAGAACCTGGGTGTTCTCATGGACTGGAAGACTGTATAGGATTTAATGACTACCCGTGGCTTCAGTGTCCTCACTTGCTTCTGGCATGACTTGCAGTTCTCATGTATTTTTTTTCCTCCTAAAATATGCAACAAAAAATCAGCTGAACCCTTGCGTCGCCGATGAATCTGATGGATGGTCCTTCGGGAACTGTGTACAGTTGCTCCCGGCGGCCGCGCTTCCTTCATTTGTCGTGAATCGTTTTGCAGCATTTTGGGCTTCATTCAACGCTCTGCGCTTAACAATTGAGTGCTGTTGATTTCGTGTTATCTGCCTTCTTGTGTTCTGTTTTTTGGTGGCTTTTTGTATATATGTTTCCTCTTGTCTTTTTTTCCCAAATGCTGGGTCATCAACCGGAACGGCATTATTTTGAATAAATCAAACAATAAGAACTCAAGTGTTCTCTTGATATTCCCCTGCTAGAGCTCTGTGGAAAAAATGCACAGTAACTCTGCAGTGTTTGCATGAGAATTCCTTCATATAACCAATACGTGACGCGATCACCATAGAATAAACAAACTGGCAGCGCAGCAAGAAATTTCAAAGAATACTCTTCTTCAATCTCAGTGAAATTCCGTCCGGACGAAGTAAGGACATTCATAGAATACCCGGACGTGCCACGCAAGAACTCCGGATAGCCGGAGCGAAAAACCAGCGAAATATACTCCGGAGGTGCCACGCAGTCACTCCGGCCAGCCGGGAGCGAAATGCCGGTAAAAAGTACTACGGCGGCGCCACGCAACTACTTCGGCCGGCCGGAGTGAAATAGTGAAAAGTACTCCGGCTGCGCCACGCCATTACTCCGGCCAGCCGGAGTCAAAGCTTTTCTCCGGTGGTCAGACTAAAAATTGCTCCGAACGGGGGGGTCGCTAGAGGACAGGCATGTTGATTCCATCGCGAGCGCTGAAAACGGGGTAGCTAGACTAGTAGAAGGGTCTTCATGGCCTCTGCAGTGTAAATAAAAGCCTTTTAAATGCGAATGCATTTCTTAGTCGGGCTATGTCAGGCGGCGTTGTCCGGCGTTGGCCGGCGTTGTCCGCGGGGAGGAGGATAGGTTGAGGAGGTGTCCGCGCGCCGGCAGGTGTTATCTCTGCGCTCTCACTCTCTCTCCCATAGCAAAAGCTGCGGGCGCGCGCGCTTATCCTCGCCTCTAGCAAAGTGGAGAGGAGCGCGCTCTGGCGCGTGAAGGCGCTCGCATCGCGGGAGCTCAGCGGAGCTACCGCGATAAAAAAAAAAAAAAAAAAAAAACGCGCTGCGCCGTGCTCCCGACCGGGCTGCAGATATTAGGCGCCTTTTTCCTTCTTCGAACCACAACCACCATATATAAATGGAGTGAAGCACGCGCGAAATGCATTCGCATTTCCTCACGATTCCCCTTCGGGGAGGTGGGGTTTTTTTTTAACTACCTCGACGGAATCGAGTCCTTCTACGGCTGCTCCAAGCCATATCCCGCACACAAGGCATTTTACTTCCACCTGGGAGTGATTTTCTTTTACAGTGTAGGATTAGGACGACGAACCGCGCGTCGACGTATCGGCAGTGGAAGCCCTCAGATGTAAGCAAACCCCTACCGGCGCGTCTCAGGCCGTTAAGTGAAGCCCATGCTCTGCACATTTCTTTTTTTTTTTTCGCATGAATCTTGTGACTTCAAGCGGCTTTGAAAATCTTTTTGAGAGCGATGGTCTTAAAGCTCGAGGTAAATCGTCGGGTGTCCACAAAAAACTCTCCGCGCCGATAATTATCAGCCCGCGCCCACGGACGGACACAGTCCACGCAGCCGCGGCGCCGAGTTTCCCGCCGCGCAAGCCGAGTACGAGCGACGAAAGGTCCGCGCTTCTACCGGGGTCGCCACAGCCAGCTTTCCACGTTAGTCCTGGCGCTTGAGTTTGGACATTCTTGCAGGTCTGCGACAGGCTGTGGTTCTACTGTTTTTAGCAAAACCTAGCATCAGCCAACAAGGCCACGTTAAACAAGATAAACCAGATTGGCTGTTTCTTAAGATTTATACGGCTAGTGTAAACTTCTCCCTCTATTTAGATGTTTCAAGACAAGTAGAATTAGATAAGTAAATAAAAGTAACCTTAATTTTGTATCATTTACGGCTGAAAAAAGTCGAGGGAAACGGTTAAAAACACCGCATTCTTAAAATTTCTGGAGCACACCCCTACGGCGTCCCTCATAACCACATCATGATTTTAGGAAATAAAACATTGGCAATTATTATTATTAACGCCACAGTTCAAGGAATGAATGAAAATGTAAGCAAAGTCCATTCATAGCATAAACGAGGCATTCATGTGGGAGCAGATAAATCACTGTTCAGACCTAGTGAAAAAAAAAAGAACTTTCGGGAATGTGCAGAGCATGGAAGCTAAAGTAAAGCTCAAGGTTTATTTGGAGTGTGACGGTCACTGGAGATTGTTATGCGCTTCACGCATAATAATAATTGTTGGTCTTTTACGTCTCAATACAAAGATATGATTATGAGAGACGCCGGAGTGGCTGGATCCGGAAATTTTAACTACCTGGGGTTCTTTACCATGCGCCTAAATCTTCCTTACAAAAATTCTTGTTGAAAAAAACATAGAGAAGTTATCGAGCAATGTCAACAGATCGCATTGAAAAAAATTGGGGGGACCCTTAAGCTTCGCCTTTAAGAGTTGAACGCGATAGCGATATCCCGTCCCTACTGCGTACTTCAATCACTTAGTGCATACTATGTAATGGGTAGTATGGTTTAAACCAGGAGAAATTATGCGCGGCAAATGTGGGAAATGTTTTCGAACTTGCTATGCACCCACTACGTGGTGTTAAGGGAATACGCGCAGTAAGGTGTGTGCCGTTTGTAATGGGTGGCTGGCTTTAAACTATGGAATCGTTATGATAGTCACATATTCTGACGCCCGATGGCAATTTACGCTTGTACCACGCAATATTCCTGGGATATTACATGTTATATTGCGACACCTATATAAAGGACGCTTGCGTTTGCGAAGCACGGAAGTTATTTTCACTGCATTTCCAAGCAGAGGAAGTTATTTTCACAGTATATCCAAGCAGAGGCATGGCTGTGTGGTAGAACACCTGCTTGCCACGCAGACGACCCGGGTTCAATCCTCACTCGGACCCGAAAATTTTTATTATTTATTTTATTTGCATCTTTCTCGATTTTTCGGTCGCGGACAAGATGATGATTTTTCGCTCACAACCAACGACGCCGACGCCGGAATTTCTGCGAAATGAGCTCTTTAACGCTATCACGTTAATACATGGTGGATCAATAAAGATACCGTTGAGGAAGTTGTTGACCAGCATCGAAAATTGGCCCACGACAATCAAAAAAATTTTTACCGGGCGCCCAGGCCTACTACCCACTGCTCCCCTATTCATTAAACATAATATGCTAAAAGCTTCCAAGTTACACGAAGAACACACTCGTCATGACTACAGCATACGTAACAGGCAAGCACCAGTACCCCATACACGCACAAACTACGGTAGAGCTAGACTAGAGTATTGCATACCAACTCTTTACAATTCCTTAAAAACCCACATAAATTTCAGTGCCCCTTTCAGTGTGTTCAAATCAGATGTGCGTGAATACTTGATGAAGATGTAATTTTTTTCATGTTCTGTGCATCATGTTGTATCAGTGCTCCGATGTTCCTTGTATGTGACTTTTAGATTTTCTTCGTATTATGCTGTTTGTTGTTGTTGACAGTGTTTACAACTGTGAAGAATCCGCTGCATGTGCTGCCCTCTGTAGGCCCCCCAGGTCCCGTCAAGCTGTTTGCACAGCTTTTTGCCTGGGGGGACCCACAACAAATCTGTTGGAAATAAAGTGGATTCTGAAATTTAAAAAAAAAGTAAATCATGCAAATCAGTATCAATTTATGACGGAGAGGAAATAAAATCAAAATTGAAAATACACTGTCGATCAATAAAAATACCGTTGAGGCAGTTGTTGACCAGTATTGAAAATTGGCCCACGACTTTCAATTGAAAAACAATCATGCGAATCAAGATTGATTAATGATTGAGAGGAAATGAAATCATAATTGAAAATACATTGTGAACCAAACAAATGTGCGATTCGCAGTAAAAATTTAAAAAAGAAAGCGCACAAATTCCGTTTGTGCTTTTTATTATTGCTCTCAAGTTTTATTCATCTATTCAAGCAACAAAGTACACAAACTACACGCGTCAAAAAATTATCGCAGTGTCGCGTGCTACTGTTGACGTCAGAGCGCGGTCATCTAAGTAGACGAACGACGTCACAGCACTACCATCTACGTAGGGCCACTCCATCGTGTACGTCATCCCCTCATTCTCTGGGCGCGCTCCCGCGAGAAGAAGGGCAAGCAGCGTTCAGCTTGAAATTTGACCCATTTCCGCGGCGCGTAGCGTTGCAAATTTTGGCAGACGTGATCGTGAAGGCCCAATGTATGCATTGCGCTCGTCAGCTCAATATTGTCATACATGGTGAGGGGCTCTTTAAAAGAAAAATAAATATCAAACAGCGTCGGCTTCTGCATTGTCGACACTTTCACCGCGGCGTTCCTCACACACAAAGACATAACGACTGCGAAAAGTTCCTAGTTCACGCTTGTCCTGTGTACACCCATGCGTTCTTTTCGAGCGTTCTCCTCTGTGCTGCAACAGCGCGCTGAAAGTATCGAGCGGCTTGTCGTTCATTCTAATTTCTTGCTATCGCATTCATTGCTTCGCCCTAGTGGCGAAACTGTGACCTTTTTCAATAGCATGTGTTGGCAGTGGAACTTCCGTGGGCGTACCGCTTTTTTAACAACATTTTTGTACTGACATGCTTGTACATACTTCACTAAAGGTACCCGCACTTAACATAGCTCAGCTCTTGGTTTTCTAAGAATGCAGGTAGTTTTCGCCAAGAAACAATAGGCTAAACCGAAGCAGATGCCTTATCAATGCATGATAAAGTTCCAGCCCTGGATGGTGTTCAATCGTAAAAGTGGTACTGTCACCTACCCTTAAAATCCGGAGCACTTTAGGGAACCGGGCTGCCCTATGCTGTAGTATGCTACCGTCGTCGCTTGGTGTAACGCAGGCAAAACCACGTCTAGCATAGCCGTCTGTGCGCGCGCTTGCGTATAACAAGCCTTCCTCCTCTTGTTCTTCGAGCGCCTTGGTGATGACATTAAGTGCGGAGCACTTAATATCGTCACATTATTGCAAAACCACGTATACAAATAGAAAAAAAAATCAATCAAGCGAGAAATAGAAAACAGATAAAGGGCAAATAGGAAGAAAGCTAGAAATTAATACAAATAAAAACAGCAGAAACACAGAAAAAAACTGGAAAAGAGAAAAAAATAAAGAAAGGAGAAAGGAAACAGAAAGAGAAAACCTAGGAGAAAAAAAAAACAAAGATGGCTGTCCAGCTCCGCACTTCCTTCAGGCTTGGCGCCACTAGTGCGGAGCTGCCTTTCTTTCTTTTTCGTCTTTTCCGGCTCTTTAAGCCTTTTCTCACGTAACGGGAGAAATTTCTGTCATTCAACAAGGGCGGTATAAAAGTGCAACTCATTTACCTTTCTAAGGCATCACCATTAACTAAAAGTTTTCACTAACGAACCGAACCAGTCGACAATACTTGCCGACGGCGTCAATAAGTCTTAAACAGTGCCACCCGAAAGTCGGAGCGCCAAACGTAATTAAAGGGGCCCTGCAACACTTTTCCAAGTGGCCATGGAATGGATTCGCTAAAGGAGCTTATTGACTCTCGAATTCACCACCGCAAATATTTTTAGAATCCCTCCAGTACGAGTGGAGTTACAAAGATTTGTCGCACGCTGCAATTGCATTATCTCTTCTCTCGTCCCGACGAAAGCGCTGGAAGCTAAGCAGGGAGGTGTGGCACGGGGAGCAAAATATGTCACGCGCGCCTCGTGACCTTGAGCACTTTTTCTTTCTTTTTTTCTCTTCGAATCCGCGGCTTTTCAGTGCGAACACGCGCGCACGCGTGAACAAGTCGCGGCCTCCCCACGGCGGCCCCAGTAACGACCGAGCGCGCCATGCTCAAATCAGCAAGTGGCTGATACTTGGCCTGTGAAGCAGTGATTTCGAGCCTGTAGCGTCATTTGTCGAGAGAAGAGAAAGATATTTTTAGCTGACTTTGAGATTTAATTGTAAATTCCAGGCCGCGTTCTGCGCTATAATATTTGGCTCGCGTGTCCTCGGAAGCCTGGACCACCGATCGGCAGTGTTTTCTGACCATGCTCAAAAAGTGTTGCAGGACCCCTTTATGTACATGGGAGCGACTTGCCGAAGCAGAAGGGCAATCACTCATGCTATATGAAAACGCAAGGTAATGAGTTTAGACAGGATAGGCATCGAATATCGGGGGAACCAAAATATCAGTATCACCTGGTCTGCCGTTGAAAGGGTGGACCAAAAGAGGAATGCTTGACTACCCCGACGAAGTATTTCGAACAAAGACCTGCTCGCATGCTAAGGACAAGCCGCAAACGCTTTTCCAAGTAATTTGTTCTTGTATGTTATCTATCAAGCCGCAGAAACTCCCTGGGCATTGGCGCGAAGCATTCCTGATGCTTAGTACGACTTCTCTGTTAATGAAATTATTAGAAAAACAGTCAACTGCAATTTTACATGAATCTGCTGGGAAGTATCCATATGCAGGTAAATTATAAGGAGTAAGGAGAATTTTACAGAAGTAATTTCCTTATAAAATTGTTGCGGGGTTGCA
The DNA here is from genome assembly GCA_030522465.1 of Rhipicephalus appendiculatus. Classification (NCBI taxonomy): domain Eukaryota; kingdom Metazoa; phylum Arthropoda; class Arachnida; order Ixodida; family Ixodidae; genus Rhipicephalus; species Rhipicephalus appendiculatus. Next base: position 23,781 of record JALIZH010024194.1, read on the forward strand.
GCTATCACTATGTTGAGGTGTGCGAAGAAGAGAGAGACGACGTGTGGGTGATCTGACTAAACCATTACATAAAAGAATCAAAGCGACTGCCATGCAAACATCACAAGTATATACTTATTACTTAATTTCTTCAGTAATTTATATCAGGTATTTTTTACTCAAATTTTTTCCCCCTTTTAATCATTTTTTTAATTTATATATATATATATATTTTGTTCTTTAACAATCCATAAAATACCGTAAACAAAACTAATCTTTTCATTTATCTAAAACCACTGTCTCTTTAGGGTTTCTTTTTTTTTCTCTCTCTCTCTCTTTCCAAAACCCCACTATCGCACGATTCATGGCCGATCCCCCGTGGTGGGTTGAGCCATTCCTCTAGGATCCAACCAACCAACCAGTGCTTTTTGTGGGGTCCTGACCAAGCCAGTGTTTTTTCCCGCCTCATTACGCTGCTCACCACTCCGCCAATTCTCGCCCACGTCAGCGCGTCCGCTCCAACCGAGGTCCGCACTGACGCTAGTGGCTACGGTATTGGCGCTGTGTTAACCCAGCGTCAATCCGGTCATGATTCAGTTCTTGCGTATGCCAGCCGGCTCCTTTCCTCTGCCGAGCGCAATTGCTCTATTACTGGGCGCGAGTGCCTGGCCCTTGTATGGTCAGTAGCTAAATTCCGCCCCTACTTATATGGTCGCCCTTCCACAGTTACCACAGACCACCACGCTCTATGTTGGCTTTCAACACTCGAGGATCCAACACGGCGCCCAGCTCGTTGGGCTCTGCGCCTCCAGGAATTCACGTACACAGTGGTCTACAAGTCAGGCCGTTTACACCAGGATGCCGACTGCCTTTCTCGGTACCCCGTCGACGCTCCAGACCTTGTGACGGAAGACACGTCCATCTGTATTTCCTTGCTCTCCGCTTTCGGCAACATCGGTTACGAGCAACGGCGTGACGCGTCCCTACGCGATCTAATCAACCGCCTGAATACTAACTCGACGAACAGTTCACTTCGCATGTTCGTCATCATAGACGACCTCGTATACCGCCGGAACATGTACCCAGTGGGACAGGAACTACTACCTGTAGTACCCACTCATCTCCGCTCGACCGTACTTCAGCAACTACATGATGTACCAACGGCCGGCCACCTTGGTGTTGCCAGAACGTACGACCGTGTCCGCCGACGCTTTTTTCTGGCCTGGCCTCTACCATTCCGTACATCGCGAGTCCTGCCAACGCCGGAAAAGGTCAGCTGTACACCCCGCCGGGCTCCTTCAACCTATCGACATACCTGCTGAGCCTTTTTTTTTCGTGTCGGCCTCGACCTTCTGGGTCCTTTCCCACTTTCTAACAATGGTAACAGATGGGTTGCCGTCGCTGCAGATTATTCGACCCCTTTTGCCATTACGAGACCTCTCCCGAGCAGCTGAGCTACAGACGTCGCCGACTTTTTTAATACAAGACGCCATCTTACATCACGGTGCTCCTCGTCTACTTATCGCGGATCGAGGTCGCTACTTTTTATCCAAGGTAATCGATGACCTCCTTCGTTCTTGTGCAACTAAAGCACAAACTTACGACGGCCTATCATCCCCAAATGAACGGCCTCACAGAGCGTTTGAATCGCACCATCACTGACATGCTCGCCATGTATGTCTCGACTGATCATCGCGAGTGGGACATTGCGCTACCCTTTGCCACTTTTGCTTACAAGAGCTCGCGCCACGACACTGCTAGATATTCTCCTTTTTACCTTTTGTATGGAAGGGAACCGACCCTGCCGTTCGACACGCTCATACCCACCCCCTGCCCACATGCCCACAGCATATGCTCGCCACGCTATTAGCACAACCGAAAAGGCCTGTCAGATTGCCCATCGACGCCTTTCCGACTCGCAGCTCCGCCAGAAGCATACATACGACAGTTACAACCGGAACGTCCGCTTTAATCCGAGTGACCTTGTTCTCCTGTGGTCTCCGTCTCGGCATGTTGGCCTGGCCGAAAATCTTCTGCCCAAGTACTCCGGCCCCTACCGTGTGCTACGCCAGGTGACTGACTTTACCTGTAACATAGCTCCTCTGGACCCTACGGCGCCCTCCACATCTTCAAACGTCGTCCACGTCGCTCGCCTGAAGCCCTACATTTTGCCCAACACCTGCTAACAAGCGCCGAGTCGGTGCTTTCGCCGCCGGAGGTCGATGTTGCGGGGTTGCAGCTATCACCATGGTGAGGTGTGCGAAGAAGAGAGAGACGATGTGTGGGTGATCTGGAAAATAACAGCCGCAATCTTGACCGCTCGACTATTCTCTACTGTAAATAAGTCGCAAATATATTCGCAACAAGATTTAAAACAATTACTAACCTAACAGTGGCGCTTCTCCTATCGTTCCACCTGTGCGCTGGAATTGTGTTGTTATAATGACGAAGGTTAGAGCTGAATGCACAGAGTATTTTTTAGCCACATCCAAGCCATTTGGATGGGCCAATCAACCGGTTATTGAACCACGAGTGACGTGAGCTACACACACGCATAACTGCACGTGAATTACATCAAACTAGTTCGTATCTAGACCACGTATGAGTGATTAAGAATGCTTACGAAGTTCCGAAGGCGAAATTTGACCTCTGCGCCTCTAGTGCTGAAGGCCGATCGTCTGACTACTAAGCTACAAGCACGTGCCTCCCCAAGCGGAATACAGCACATTGAATAATTTTCCGCGTGCAAGCTAGCCTGTTAAAACGCTTGGCGTGCTTTACACAACGCTGAGGCCTTCTTTGCTAATTTCCTTCGGCCAAGGCAGCGTGTTTTATTTGGATAGCAATGATATGGACACTGTCCATTAGTTTTTGCCATCGCCGTCACCGTTACGTTCCGTATAAAGTCCAAATTGACAACGTTGTCCCGCGCATCGTATGTACTACGTGCGAGAAAAATCACACAAGTGTTGGGGATGGATGCGGCTGAAGCAGAGCTAAAACGGGCCGGCCATATCCGTCCCACGAAGGGTGCATGCTATAACATCATCCTGCGTGAGAGGCCCACAGTGTATGCGTCCTTGTCACAAACGAGTGCTTCTACTACCTTAAAAGTGCGTCTAAACACAGCGCCAGTCGGGCGTGCGCCACGATTCAAGGCGCCAGCAATGGTCGCTCCTCCAAAGCGCAACCTCCTCAAACCCTCTGCAAAACGCGCTGCCGAGACAGCCTAGCTACCGCGCAAGATCGAGGGAATTCTAGTTAATCATCGTGGTGCGTCCGTCGCCACAGACAAACCTACGAAAAGGATCTCGCCCTTTCCCGAAGCTTTTGCTGTGCTACGCGCTGATAAGTCATATTCGCGTACCCGGGCGCAACCCGATCTTAAGCACGCCGCGACAAACGAAGGTAGAAGTTATGTCGTACAAGTAAGAGCGTGGTTCAGCAGGCTCTTTTATAATGTAGACGTATTCTTTTATGAAGCAGAGCCGTCAGTCGGTGTTTGAAGTGTCCAAAGATGGCACTGTGTGAGCAGCGAAAAGTTTTGAAGACAGCGTCGCCGAACTGTTCGCAAAAAGATGTGATCACCGATTGCGAAGAGGAATGTCTCGTCAGCGCTACAGTCTACGTGACTGGAGGAACTCGTCAAGCCAGTGAATATGAAAGGACATTTAACTATCCTCGAAGATTCCTCGAGTGCATGGATTTGAGTGCGTGTGATTAATTCCTCCCCATCATTTGTTAGATTCCTGAGAGTTGTATTGTGGTTAAGCCAGCCAAGTGTGCATGTTCATGTGGTGGTTTACTGCTTTAACTTGGAATGTATTTTGCTTGTGTTATCAATTCTTGGCTCAGATTTGGTCTTTGGACCTCAACCGGGGTTCGCTAGCGCACTAAAGGGGCTGACCCTTAAATTGCCCAAACTTTCGCAGTGCGTTTCGGGAAGTCATCAGTCCTTGGAATCTGCCCAGTGATGGCCTCCCCCACGAACAGGGTTGTGACACTCCTCAATGAGAGAGGAAACGCCTCGGCTGTCTTTCGTCGGGTGATGGAGCATGATGGGGTGCAAGGGTGAATTTTACTCATAGAGGGGCTGTCTCGAGCGCTCGCGCACGCACTATTTTGACAAACATCAGGAGACGACTTGTAAACTGGCTGTGCTTTCACACCTTATTTCACGTTGAGAGAACAGACAGCACGAAAGCCTCTTGGTTCCTTGGAGCAGCCGAAATCGCTTAAACCAGTGTATTGTTGAGTTACGCGTTATCGGACGCAAAAAAATTAGCTTCCAGCCTTACTGTGTATAACATTCCAATTTATTGCTATCGCATTCATCGCTGCGTCCTTGCAGCGAAACAGTGGTTTTTTTTTCAGTAGACTGGCAATGTTTAACTCTTTGACTGCGTTGATACACGTTCTTTGTCAAATATAATGCTTTAAAAGGTATTCTGGAAAATAAACCAACTAGTTCTCATTGGGCCAAATCCAACAAGGCTTGTCGTTCTTCAGCGTTCTTTGGAATTGGCCAGACAGTATCACTAATGGTGTGTCCGGCGTCGGAACTGCCGGAAGTTTTCTTTTACGAACACCTCTTACGTAAGACATTTTTTTTCCGTGTGTGTTTGTGAATATAAGTCCTGATAAGCTCAGTTCAAGAAGCTCACTATTAGACAATGCTCCAAGGCGGTATTTTCACTACTGCCTATATAGCTAAATCAAAGGTAAGGTTTTTAGGGGGCGAACTCCTTAGGGTGTGGGTCGTTCCCTCCTCTTTAATAGTATGTTGTAGTAGCCACTTCTAGTTAGTTTAAAGAATTGCTCACTAGATAGCGTTGTGTGTATATGTCCTTGGAAATAATATTGCTACGTACCAGTGGCATCAACATCAAGACGAAGAGAAGGACGACAAAGGATAGACTGGCGCGAGCTCTTCGCTAAGATGAACCCTAATTCTCCTTGGTGGACTGAGGATTGTTCGAGGGACTATAGGCGCAGAAAAGCATCCTGGAAAAAGTTGCTGTACAATCAATGCCCTCAAAATTGGAAGGACTACCAGTTCTGCGCTGGCGCATTTAAACGAACAGTTTCCAAAGCAAAAGAAAATTATGATATTCGGACGTTCGATCATCTTTCAAAATCAAACAATAAAAGGGCATTATATAGATTTATGCGTAAAAAGAAAATGATTCCGCGGCCTATCAATGCAGAATCTATCGTTTTGTCTCCGCAAGAAATAAAAGATTCGTTGGAAGTGATTGGTAGGGGGCTAGAATGTCGTTTTTCTTCCCAACTATCACCTCCTACTTTGGATGCATTAAGTGGTGTAGAATTTACAGAAATTTCCGGGTCTGAGCTATCCCATGTGGTAGCTAGCCTTCGTCAGCGGCTCCTGGCCCGGACGGAGTCACGTCGGCCATGCTTAAAGTGATAATTAAAGAATGCCAAGATTATTTATTAGATGTTATTAATTATTCGCTAAGATTGGCGTGGCTCCCATCTGAATGGAAAATTGCGAAAGTGATTCCATTACTTAAAATTCCGGGTAAGGGATATGCCTTGGACAACATTAGGCCGATCGCGCTAACATCAAATTTGGTAAAACTGATTGAGAGGCTTTTAAATATTCGTATTCAAAATTTCATTAATGAGCAAGAAATCCTCAATCCATCCCAAATTGGCTTCCGATCAGGATGTTCTATATGGCAGGCCCATATAGACTTGGAAAGTCGCATTCAGTTAGCTAGGAGGGAAAGGAAGTATGCTGCGTTGGTTACTCTGGACATCGCAAAAGCATATGACAGTGTTGAGCCAGTAGTTTTGATTAATCAGCTCCGCAACCTTAACTTCCCAAAGTATATCCAGGCATGGATTGCGGAATTTTTACAAAATAGAAAGTTCTACTGTTTTCAAAGCGGCATATCGTCTTCTACGTATGCGCAAAAAGAGGCGTCCCGCAAGGGTCAGTCCTTTCACCGGTGTTGTTTAACATCTTAATGAGCTCCATTCCACGACATGCGGACGTACAAACATATGTGTATGCTGATGATATTGCATTTTTTTCATCAGCAGATGACATTCACCAGCTATACGCTATATTACAATCATACTTATCAGCCATAGAAAGGTGGCTTGATGGATTACATTTGTATTTAAATGTCAACAAAAGCGCTTTACTAACATTCCCTTTAAAAGACCCTTTTCACATATCGCTTTATTATCATCTTGCAAATATTCCACAAGTAGATAAAGTAAAATATCTTGGTGTAATATATGACCAATCCATGACTTGGAAGTATCACATTGAATACACCACAGGAAAGGGTACTCGGGCGGTCGGATTATTGCGGAAGATCAGAAATTGCCGGGTAGGTATGCGTAGAAAAACGCTCCTATCAATATACTGCATGGACATTCAGCCGATTCTTGAGTTTGGGTGCATCTTATATGCGGGGGCGCCTGCTGTTAAAATTCATCCTCTTGTAATCATCGAAAGACAAGCCTTGAGACTATGTTTAGGCCTTCCTAAATTTGTTGCAATCAAGGTTTTGTATTTGGAAGCTCGGATACCCTCACTTGCTACCCGTTTTAAATTGTTAGCGGTGCAATCTTTTCTAAGACTGTACGAATCCACTGTAAGACGTTCAGAAACAGTATTTATTTCCCATCCGGACTTGTTTTTTGGAGCATACTGGCCGAGATTCCGTACGCCTCAAATTCTGGTTATACAGTGCCTTCTTGACAAGTTGAACGTTCAAATTAGAGACAGTACCCCAATCAGTAATAACAGCAATTCTATTACCATACAATTCGATGATATCTTTCCAAAAAATGCTAAACTAATGTCGTATCAGTTTTTAAACTCCATTTTAAGTGATTACCTGGTACATTCCCCAATACAAACAGTCATAGCAACTGATGCTTCCCAATGTGACGAAAAACGTGGAATTGGTATTTTCTCTCCTGCCCTAGATTGGTCATTTTCTCTTCGCCTCCCTGATTTTGTTCCTATTTTTGTGGCAGAACTTTTAGCGATTATTCTAGCGCTCCGCAAAATAACAGCATGAACAAGTTCCGCAGTAATTTTGACAGATTCTTTATCGGTGTGTTCTTCCCTCACTTCAAATCAGGACTCACATGTGCTAAGTGCATTCAAATCATTAATTCCCCCGCATATAAACTTGATTAAGTTGGTGTGGCTCCCAGGACATAAGGGCTTGTTTCTCAATGAAATGGCGGATGCGCTAGCAAAGTCATCTCTGAATGGTCCGGTTATTCATTTACTACCAGCTTCGCGATTCATTATAGGCGCTAGAATAAGGAGAAAAAATGATGTTGGACGAGTTTTCTGCACCGGCATTAACAGCCACATTAGAATTTCAACACCTCAGTCACCATTGGAACAGTAAAATGTGTCAAGCACGAGAACTTGAAGTCGCAATCACTAGACTACGCTGTCAGACTCCTTATCTAAATTTTTATTTACACAGAGCTGGTCTGGCAGCTTCCCCTAACTGTTCTTTCTGCGGAGTACATGAGACAACACAACATTACCTCATCTCCTGTAATAGGTACTCTACATTGCGCAAAAGTACTTTAGGTGCTGTTTTCCGAATCCTTAGAATTGATCTAAATGCACCAAATGTTCTTTCTTTCGGGGCTTTGTCCCTTGGCCACAGTGACGGGAAGGTTGCCAATGCCTTGGAGAAGTTTATTAAAGAATCGAAGAGGTTAAGATCGTAGAATAAATTGATCCGCCTTCCTTATTTTCTAAATTCCTTGTTTTTAATCAAACTGCTCGCATCAACATTTATTTCAGTATTTTTATTCATATATTATTAATATTTGCAATTTTTGATTAATTAATTCTCCTTTCATCTTTAAATCGACATCTAACCTAATATTTAAGAATTTCTTGCTAAACTACCCGGTTCTTGGCCAATCCCCCCAGCGTGGGTGTGTGCCACGGTCTAAAGGATCTACACTACTCTACTCTACTCTTCGATTGGCAGCGCTCGCCTAACCAGCTGTAAATACATATATGCGTATTCCCTCAAGTCTGTGTCCCTGGAGTGTGTCTTTCCCGTAACATATTTGGTGGAGCTGTGCGGTCCCCGTCCTCGCCACGGAACTCCGCAGCGGGCGCTCGCTCGCGGATTTCAAGATGACCTCGCAGGACTCGACTCCATCCACTTCGGTTGCCACGCCTCCCTCCCTGCCTGACAACCCACCGGCCACCGCAACTTTCGTCACGCTTCCTGTCTTGAAGGACCCTGGCATGTTCTCGGGCGTCGAAGGTTCCGACGTTGACCAATGGCTACGCCTGTACGAACGCGTCAGCGCCAGTTACAGGTGGGACCCCACACTCATGCTCGCGAATGTCATATTCTACCTTTACGGAACCCCTCGTGTTTGGTTTGACACCCACGAGCATGATATTACAAGCTGGGACAGCTTCAAGGACAAGATCCGTGAGCTTTTTGGGAACCCTTTGGTCGTCGACAAGCCGCAAAGAATGAATTGGCAACTCGCGCGCAGACTTCCACCGAGTCCTACGTCAGCTACAATCAGAATGTCTTAGCACTCTGCCGCAAAGTAGACGAAACCATGTCCGAGCCAGAGAAAGTTGCGCACATCCTCAAGGGTATTGCCGACGACGCGTTTAACTTGCTGGTGTTCGGTAACGTTTCTTCTGTGGACTCGATCATTCAGGAATTTCGCCGCCTGGAACAAGCTAAAAGCAGGCGCATCTCACATCAGTTTCAGCGCCTTCCGAATACAGCAGCAACGTCATCTTGCCTCGACACATATCGTCCACCAACCGCCTGCGACAACTTAACACGACTTGTTCGGCGTGAACTTGAAGCTGCCGCCCCGGCTACAGTGGCTCCAACGTCCCCTGACCCACCTCCTTCTATTCCCTTGCCCCTAATTCAAGCAGTCGTACGACAGGAAATCGCCAGCATGGGTATCTGCTCCATTTCGACGCCTTCCCGTACCGACTACCCACCACAATTCACGACTGCTCGTCCATTCCCGTCCGGCCCTCCTTCAACGTTCCGCAATCCCGCCGCACGGCGAACACATGACGACAAGCCCATATGCTTCTCTTGTCACCGTATTGGGCACATTTCTCACCATTGCAGAAGTCGTTGGGGTCCTACTGCACAAACGTTCCAGCGCTCCTTTAATGCCCGACCCGTTTATCGTCCTGAGACCAGCCCCGACCATCTTGCCCATCAGGAACCTGTAAATGAGCCCCACTACTCCCGCTCTCCATCACCTCAACGTCGCCAGCCTCGTTCTCACCAGCCTCGCCGATCACCGTCCCCCCGCCTTCCCACGACGTTCCCCGACGGAAAACTAAATGTTGCAGCCCCTGGAGGTGGCGCTGCATCAATTGGACCGACTGAAAATCCTCTATTGACCATACCGACGAAACGGAACCTTATCGACGTACAAATCGACGGTGTGCATGTGACTGCTCTTGTCGACACTGGGGCTCAACTTTCTGTAATGACCACTGATTTTCGCCGCAAGCTCAAGAAAGTTCTCACACCTGCGACGACTAAGTTCGTCCGTGTTGCCGACGGCGGAACAGCATCTGTCGTTGGAATGTGCTCGGCTCATGTAAGCATCGCGGATCGCCACAGAGTTGTTCTCTTCGCCGTCCTTCAAAAATGCCCCCACGACGTAATCCTAGGCCTCGACTTCCTGTCCGCACATTCTGCCCTCATTGACTGTTCGGCCAGTACGCTCCGTCTCCACTTTCCCATAACAGACCCTGCTGAACCACGGCCGAATCGCCTCTGCACTGCCGGATATGCTCGCCTTCCACCCCAAACACTGAGCTACGTCGAGTTCGTATCATCACCACCAGTTCCCGACGGCGACTATGTGCTCACTCCTATCACCGATGTCCTCATCAGCCGCGGCATTACGTTACCACACACCGTTCTGTCTGTCGCAGGGAACTCCACGTGCCTTCCAGTTGTCAATTTTAGTTGGACACCTCAAGTGCTGCCGCAAGGTATCGCTTTGGCACTACTCTCTACCTTAGACGACAACGCAGTGGATGCTTTCACGGTGGCCGCTCCTTCCGACCAGTATGCCCAGCCCCAAGCCAATACTCGCCCTGATAGCGCAATTAGGTCGATGATTGCTTCTAATTTAACACCGCAGCAGACTGACCAGCTCCACCGGGTCCTGCTGTCCCTACATCGACATTTTTGACCTCAGCGGCCGTCCATTGGGGAAAGCTACTGGTGTGACCCATCGTATAAACACTGGTGATGAGCCTCCTATTCATAGGCGTCCTTATCGCGTGTCGGCGACTGAGCGTCAGATTATCCAAAGTGAGGTCGATAAAATGCTCGCCAAGCACATCATTGAGCCATCCAGCAGTCCTTGGGCGTCTCCTGTCGTGCTAGTCCGCAAGAAGGACGGTACATGGCGTTTCTGTGTCGATTATCGACACCTAAACAGAATTACCAAAAAAGACGTGTACCCTCTGCCACGAATAGATGATGCCCTTGATTGCCTTTATGGTGCCCGCTATTTCTCCTCCATAGACCTCCGTTCCGGGTACTGGCAAATTGAGGTGGATGAAATGGATCGCGAAAAGACGGCATTCATCACCCCCGATGGCCTATATCAATTCAAGGTCATGCCCTTCGGCCTTTGTAACGCTCCAGCCACTTTCGAACGAATGATGGACGCCCTGCTCAGAGGCTTTAAATGGTCCACCTGTTTGTGCTACTTGGACGACGTCGTCGTTTCTTCAACATTTTAAACCCACATAGAGCGCCTGTCAGCAGTCTTAGACATCTTCCGTGGCGCTGGCCTGCAGCTGAACTCATCCAAATGTCACTTTGGCCGCCACCAAATCACAGTACTTGGCCATTTAGTGGACGCTAACGGTGTACAACCAGACCCGGCAAAAATTAGCGCAGTCAAAAACTTTCCTGTGCCACGATCTGCGAAGGATGTCCGCAGCTTTATCGGACTATGTTCGTACTTCCGACGCTTCGTGAAAAATTTTGCGGACATAGCGAGACCTCTTACGCAGCTCCTCAAGCAAGACGTCCCGTTTTCATGGGGCTTAGAAGAGGCTTCTGCGTTCTCGAATCTCATCGCGCTCCTCACTACTCCTCCGATTCTGGCACACTTTGATCCAGCTGCCCCTACGGAGATCCGTACGGATGCAAGTGGACATGGCATCGGTGCAGTGCTTGCTCAACAACAACGTGGCCATGACTGCGTTATCGCATACGCCAGCCGCCTCCCATCTGCCGCTGAACGCAGTTGCTCAATCACAGAGCGTGAGTGCTTAGCCCTCGTTTGGGCGGTGGCGAAATTCAGGCCTTACCTATACGGACGCCCATTTTCGGTAGTTACCGACCACCACGCGCTCTGCTGGCTGAACTCTCTTAAAGATCCCTCAGGGCGCCTTGGTCGCCGGGCTTTGCGCCTGCAAGAATTTTCCTACTCAGTTGTCTACAAATCTGGCCGCCTGCACCGTGATGCCGATTGCCTCTCCCGTTACCCTGTCGACGATTCTGATGACACCGACGCGACCACGGAGCACTCTATCCTGTTAGTATCCGACTTCCTTCACATTGGGGAGGAACAGAAGCGGGATCCACTGCTGCTTGACATCATCAGCCGTACGGAATCTTCCCCAACCGACGCTTCCGTCCGTCACTTTGTCTTTCAAGGGGGCGTCCTATACCGCCGCAATTTCCGACCTGACGGACCTGACCTTCTCATTGTCGTGCCTAAACACTTACGGCGCAGTGTCCTCGCTGAACTTCACGACGCGCCCACAGCTGGACACCTTGGCGTATCTCGCACGTACGAGCGCGTGCGGCGCCGTTTCTACTGGCCAGGTCTTGCTCGCTCGGTACGCCGGTACGTCGCCACGTGTGAGTTATGTCAGCGTCGCAAAACACCATCCCTGCTACCCGCTGGCCATCTTCAACCCATCGACATACCCACGGAACCATTTTACCGCATTGGGTTAGACCTGCTTGGTCCTTTCCCAACATCAACATTGGGAAACAAGTGGATAGCCGTGGCTACTGATTACGCTACACGCTACGCTATAACGCCAGCTCTACCGACGAGTTGCGCAACCCACGTTGCTGACTTCCTGTTACGGGACGTTATATTGGTTCACGGTGCCCCAAGACAGCTGCTCACGGACCGTGCCCGTACATTTCTCTCTCAAGTCATCGCCGACATCCTTAGTTCCTGTTCCACGCAGCACAAATTGACCACTTCTTACCACCCTCAAACTAACGGCCTCACGGAACGCTTTAATCGCACTCTTACTGATATGCTTGCTATGTATGTGTCGCCGGACCACCGAGACTGAGATGTTGCCCTACCCTGCGCAACTTTTGCGTACAGCTCATCACGTCATGACACAGCAGGCTTTTCACCGTTCTATCTGTTGTACGGAAGAGAGCCGACTTTACCGCTGGACACAATCATCACAGCCCGTACGTCGTCCACCAGCCAGTACGCTCGCGACGCTATCGCGCGTGCCGACTATGCCCGTCAGCTCGCCCGCGCACGTTTTACGGCGTCGCAGAGCAACCAACGACGACGATACAATGCCTCACATCGAGACGCACATTTCGTTCCCGGAACCCTTGTGCTACTCTGGTCCCCCTCATCGTCAAGTCGGCCTGTCTGAAAAACTCCTGTCTCGTTACACGGGACCTTACCGTGTACTGCGGCAAGTAACACCCGTCACCTATGAGATTGCGCCCACCCTGTCCATCATCATCTGTTCTTCGGTCGAGTGATGTTGTTCACGTCAAACGGCTCAAGCCCTACAACACTGCTTCTGAAAACGACCTCTAAAGCTCCGGGACGGTGCTTCCGCCGCCGGGGGTCATGCTACCTACCAGTGGCATCAACATCAAGACGAAGGGAAGGACGACAAAGGATAGACTGGCGCTAGCTCTTCGATTGGCAGCGCTCGCCTAACCAGCTGTAAATACATATATGCGTATTCCCTCAAGTCTGTGTCCCTGGAGTCTGTCTTTCCCGTAACAATATCACTAGATGGCGTTAGTGGTTTTCGTATAGTTGACGATTAAAGAGGATAGATGGCGCTGTTATAATTGGGATCGTCGGGCCGACGCGGTACTCGGAGTCGAGCACCGGAGGTAGACTCCATCGTGATCAACAGTGAGGTGAACTTCACCAGAGAGAAGGTAGTCAGCTCCATAGTGCTCTCGTGTGAGTCGCATGCAAAACCAGGGCAGCCGGTATCTGCGGAACATGCGGCGGCTCCGGTACTCACGGCGGCACAACCCATAGCCAAGGACGCGTGGCTTTCACAACTCACAGCAGCGTTCTGTGGCGATGCATGCGGAGGCGAGGCGTTGCGTCGAGCACTGGTGTGGACTTCGGCTCTGAGTAGGTGGCATCGTCTTCCTCTGTCGTGGAACGCGAACTGGCGTTGTCGCTGAGGCTGGGAGCGCCCGGAACACAAGTCGGCGACGCTCGTGCCCAGCTCACGATCGAACACCCAGGATCATGCAAAGACGTGACACGTGTTGTCACGTCAGTTATGTTCGGGGCAGGCGAACGATGGCTGGTCGGTAGATGGCGCCTGACGAGAAGGGGACAGTATGAAAAGCGGCTGCCGAGACGGGCCATTAAGCCGTTCGCCCCTGCACACGCCTTTGTCGCCGAACCCCGCGACATTATTGTTCACCGCACCTTTCACTGGTGAATCGGCCGTGCGGCGGAAGCGTTCTCACAGAGAGCCAGACTGACAAGTTGTCCAAGCCGTGGCGTCCCTCCCGACAGGATGATGTGGCGGCGTGTTTTCACTGTAATTGTCGACAGAGGGCGGCACCTTGTCTCGCGTACTCGAGGCAGGCGACCGGCTGTCTAGAACAGGCTTGTTGGTTCCGCGGCGGTAAACTTCAGTTGTACCTCGACTGAATGACTCATTGCTTCCGTAGCTGGTTTCCCGCAGAATAAGGGCAGCAAAGTGTGAGAACTGGGTGGCGGAGATACGTCTCTGAGAGAAAGAATGTTGTTTGCTTCATTGGTGGAGCATCAGAAGGGGTTGGTCCCACAAGGCGGTCTCAGACGAGGCGGAAGAGATTTAAGGGAGAGAACGGGGGAGGAGAGGAGCTTGGTGCTCGTGGAGATCGGGAAGAGTGGACAGAGGTCGTGCTTGGCGCCGACTTTGATCCAGGGATCGAGAACTGACTGTTGATTTCTGCAGTGTGTTAAGGGCGTGGATCCAGCCCAGTTGTCATTGCGAGGTTGGTTTAGTGGCCGCCCTGGCCTTTGCTTGTGAATAAGTGTCGGCGTGTAAATAAACTGAAGTTTTGCCAGGAACTGAGCAACCTGACCAGTCCAGTCCTTCAACGTGTCGCCGTGATCATCCGAACCATCGGGATCACCTCCATCACCCAATCTTAACTACGTCTTTGCATGATCGAGTGGGCAATGTATGGGGGGATTCACGGTTACCCGAATGATCCCTCCGAGCTTCGCCCACTCACCATCATTCACTTCGTGGATATGCTGTGTTTTTTTTTTGGTTAGCTTGAACGTCAAGATTGGACTATGCTGTTGCACATATTCTCGAAGGTATTCATGTACCAAATGTTGCCATTTCCCGGAATAGAAAGGGGGGGGGGGGGGCAAGCTAAGAGAGGGCATGAAAGGGAGGTGGGAGGCAATAAGCAAGGACATAAGGGCTCCGGATATTGAATGCCTAAGCTACGCTATGAGACGGTACCTCCCACAGCCCCTCCCGGTAATGTGGACAACACACTAGTATACATGACCAGTTTGCCTACTAAACCTGCGTGTGAGATGTCAGTCGAGTCATCTACCATATGTAAATTTATTAGACGTTAATATATTTGCTTGATAAGCGTTGTCTACGCGTAGACAATGTTTATCAAATAAATATTATTCCCCAGCATCGCCACCCTGGCTCAAGCTTCGCATGTCATAGCCACCCAGTACAGTTCGGGAATGAGCTTGTTATTGCGAAAGCAATTATATACAGGTGCATCTGTGCCATCGGCGTCGTCGTAAGGTTCCTTATCATGTCCAAGTTGCAATAAAATCTCCCCACATGTATTATGTTAAATGTGGCAATGAGCGTGTGGCAATGAACGATTGGGACCTGGCGGGGCCTGGCGGAGAGGAAGCGCGCCAGCCGTCTCCGTCACGAAGAGCCATGGTGGAATCCCGGAGTGATGTGGCTGCGTGGCTATGGCAGCAACTGCGTACTTTGATCGACAGGGCTCGGTCGCGCACCCTATCTTACATGGATCAGCAGACGGCTCATTATGTTGTGCGCGCTATCTTCTCACCGCTGACTCTGCATTGGCGCGATACCCCGCACGAAGGTCCCTTCACGAGTTTCCCTACGCCAGCATTTTGTAAAGTTATGCCAGGTCGGATGCCAAAGGAGTTAGCGGCCAGCTTTGCTTCTTATGAAATTCCAAATTGTTGCTGCAGCATTCAGTGCTTCGAATGTCGATGGAACAGTGACTTAAATTCTGAAACTAACCTTACACCAAGAAGCAGCGGAGCAGTTCCGATGCTAATGTAAACGCGCGAAGCCACAGTTAGAAACGTAGAATGGTAGCGGGTCTTCTATAGGTGGATCCCATCCAACAGTAAAGTGCTAGTATAAAAAGAATCCGTGGCGCATCATGATTGGAATGCTTTTGATTTCCCGTCATAGTTTGATTATTTTGCTAAGTAAGAATGTGGGCATAATAGTTAAAGGGTGTTGTAATCGTTGCCCCTTAACCACCTCGGCCCCAATGGCTCTGACACTAGGCAAGATCTGACGGCAGTGCGGATGTTCAACGCGTAACAAGGGACCATGGGCAGTCATGCGAGGGTGGCCGACAGACTGTCGCTAGGGAGTGTTCAGACGCGCGGCGTGCGCCTCACCGGTACCACAGTTAAAGACCGGAAGCCTAGCTGCAATATGGCCTAACAGATCGAAATTTTTAAAATAATAAATGATATTATTGTTCCGCCGCAGTCTCTGAGGGCGTTCTGTAGCAAACGCGCATGATGTGGCACGAAGCCCTACAAGAGCCAGTAAATAGGATCCGACCTTTCTTTTAAACCTGCCAAACAAACGCTAATTCGTGCAGAAGGTCGCGTTGATTACATTTTGCAAATATAACAGCACTATGCGCCACGCACCCACTCAATTTTGAGAAACCATTCCCGTGCTCCTCTCCAGCGCCTGTTCAATCCTCCCCGTACGCGAAGTCACGAAATCTTGCCGAGGAGGCAACATTAGGCAGCACCGACTTCGTCAATTGGTCTTCTGCACTACGAAACGTCAACTTGTTCCTGCGGTGATGCAGTTTTGGCCGTCTTGACCGCACAGTCTGAATTTCCATTTTCCTGTGCTGCCCTCGCCCGTTTTGTTGGAGCCCTGTTACTGCCGGTACTAGCGGTATTGCCAGAACAAAAGCCTTAGTCCGTCCCTCCTTCCCCCCTTCCCACACCACCACAGAGCATGCACGTCCCCTCCTCTCTCTCTGTCTCCTCTCGTGCGCTCACCCCCCTTTCTCTCCTCTAGAAATCCTCTACTCTACGGAGCGGCACCCGGCATCCTACACACCAACAGCGTATGCGCGTCCCCTCCCCGTCTCTCTCCGGTCCTACGCTCAACCCCCTTTCTCTCCTCTAGGGAATTCTCTACTCTACAGAGCGGCCTCCGCGTCCCGCACCCCCCCCTCACAGCGCATGCGCGTCTCCTCCCCCCTCTTTCTCCTCTCCTACGCTCACCCCCTTTCTCTCCCTCTAGGAATCCTCTACTCTACGGAGCGGCTCCCGCGTCCCACACCCCCACAGCGCATGCGCGTTCCCTCTCTCTCCTCTACTACGGTTCCCCCGTTCTCTCCCTCTAGGAATCCTCTACGGAGCGGCGCGCACGACAGGGTGGTGCCACAGCTGCATACTCCGCTGGGGGCGCCACGGTAGTTCTGCGGTATGAAAATGACGGAGCGCGCCTCATTCTCTCTCCTGTGCAGCGCCGCGATGAGCGCCCGGGCCGCTGCCGGGAAACGAGAGCGGCGACGTTATCTTTTCGTCCACTTTTTCTTTCTTCACGTTTACATTACAATTACTTCTAACAACGTCCCCTATACTTTCCTTGGCATCATTGTCTGTTCTCATTAATAATGTGTTTAACAAAGAAACGAGCCCCTTAAGTTCACACTTATTTCCTTCGTTCATAGCGAGTGTCTCGTTCTGGCAGACTTGTTGCCTTCAGGTGGTATACGAGGGGATTATTAGTCAGCTGCCAGCTCGTAATAAGATCACGTGCTACGTGACGCCTACAGGCAACAAGAGTGTTCCACACTCGCCGTAATGGCAACAGGCGGCGCTGACAGACGCTCCCACGTTTAAATGTACATATATACCCCATAAAGTGGACGGAGGGATGACCGCCACCGTAGCTCAGTGGTAGAGCATCGGACGCGTTATTCGAAGGTCGCAGGTTCGGATCCTGCCGGTGGCAAGTTATCTTTTCGTCCACTTTTCTTTCTTCACGTTTAC